>JAFFST010055683.1:94378-112282 GCA_022414735.1 Noturus placidus
CAGAAACACTTAAGTGTGACAAACATGCAAAGGAACAGGAAATGAGGAAGGGGGCAAACACTTTTTCACACCACTGTAAGTGTCATTATAAAAGTCTTGTAGTTAAGGTTCATTATTTTATTATTTCATTATGTTTTCAGCTATATGGTTGTATCATTTTGCAAATTACAGGCATTTGGCAGTTGCCCTTATCCAGAGCAACTAAATAAATTTGAATGTGATTTCAACAATGGCAGCTTGTCTAATAAACACAGTGCATGTTCACTCATGAACCCTGACATAGGTTTGTGTGTTCAAGGTGTCCGAGGCATGTGCTGTGTGTTTGCACACACAAGATGGACAGAGACAGGCACCAAGGCTGAGACAAGAGAGGGGGAACATAGTTCTCCCTGCAGGGTGTGTGGAATTTCAACAAATACCTGGCACCGGCTTGCCAAAATAGGCAAAGGAGAGAGAGAGAGAGAGAGAGAGAGAGAGAGAGAGAGAGAGAGAGAGGGAGAGAGAAAGAGAGAGTGAGAGAGAAAGAGAGGGAGAGAGAGAGAGAAAGTCTAAAATAAATGTGGACATTTTTATTCACAAATGTGGATTATAGTTAGTAGACATTTTGTATACTAAGAATACATGAGCATTAAATATATATTATAGTAGATTATATATATATATAAAATTCATCATAATCTATATTTAATATTATATATCAGATTATCCTGATATCTCTGTTATATGGAAAATAGCAGCAAACCATTAAATATGATCACTATACTGAGTGTGACATAAAGCCACAGCTGGTTAAATGGTCACATCAGGTATCCTGGTGTGGTGGCTTGTATTCTTGCAGCTTAATATGGCCTAGCTCTATTGAGGGTGTCTCTGTGTAGATCAAAGGCGTTAGAATTCCTGAGTACACACACTCCACACTGTCCAGACCCCCAGCAGGGCCCGTGTGTCTTTCAGTGCTGTGTGTTTTAGAAAGGACCTGAATTATTACCTTATTGAAAGAATTACATGCCACAGCAAAAACATCAGTGGGCCCTTTAAATTTACAAGTGCCCTTGTGCTTTGCCTACATTATGTTAATTAATTTTTTTAAGTGTTTGATTGTTCTCTGACAGATTTCCCACCTGTTTGGCTACATCCGAACTGCAGATTTAATTAAATGGGCGGACATTTTTGCATGTAACAAATGGTTTATTTCACTTCTTGGCTGATTAATGGGGCATACAATGAATTATTGATCCACCATGTCTGGCACTGATGCCTATATTCACTTTCTGCCAGAGCTAATTTCCTGAACCCAAGTCCTATTCCTCTATTCCTCTGGGTTCATGGCAAATTGGTACTTTTACTCTCTCTCTCTCTCTCTCTCTCTCTCTCTCTCTCTCTCTCTCTCTGCTAGCATACGCCTGGATAATGAATGTGATGTAAAATTCCATATTGAACACCATAAATGCTATTAAATCAGCACCACCATTCAAAGACATTAATAATTTACTAAATCAGCTGATAAAGTATTGGGAATGGAGTTTGCCTGTTCCCTCTGTGCTTCGGTGGTTTTCTCTGGGTACTCTGGTTTCCTCCCCCAGGCCAAAGATATGCGGTGTAAGCTGATTGGCATCTCTAAATAGTCCACAGTTTGAATGGGTGTGTGAGTGTGTGTCATTTGGCCTTGCAATGGATTGATCTTTTGATTATATTATGTACTGTACATGATGAGATGTTCATAGTCTTCACAATTTAATGGTGAGGAACATTATTCTGAAATTGTTCCACAAATTGTAGTTGCAGTTTTTTGCAGATTGGTGAACCTCTGCCCATCTTTACTTCTGAAAGACTCTGCCTCTCTAAGATACTCTTTGTATACCCAATCATATTACTCACCTATTGCCAATTAACTTTTTTGAGACGTGTTGCAGCCATCAAATTGAAAATGACCTTTTTTTAAAAAAAATGGTGCATTTCCTCAGTTTTAACATTTGCTATGTATTCTATGTTCTATTGTGAATAACATATGGGTTTAAGAGATTTGCAAATCATTGCATTCTGTTTTTATTTACATCTATTTACATTTTACACAGCATCCCAACTTTTTTGGAATTGGGTTTGTAGGATAAGCAGTACAGAAAATGGACGGATAACGTGGAGTAAATTACAGGAGTTTAGGAGTTTTGTTATCTCTCATAATATGTTCCACTTCCACTGAATTTCAGTGGATTCAACTAAAATTTTTGGCTGCTTGAAAATATAATGAGATTTGATAACGGTGTCTCTGTATCAGGTAGCTTGAGTTTCACAACAATTAAAAGGACTTCTAATTTTATGGTGTAATCAAAATGCTTGTGATATTGCCTTTTGTTGTTTGTCAGCAGAATCCATCTAACTTTACCAAGCATACATGTATCCCTGTTAGAAATCACTTTTTTGCACTATGTTACTAAGATTTACTATAACAATAACTAACATTAGAGTCATTAGAGTGATTCTACAATAGTTGATCAAATTTTCAAGAGATATTGTATTGTACAGTGTGCAAACACTGGTATTTGGGAATATAAATACCAAATACATTCTATAGTTTATCTTATAGTCACGCTGGAGCCAAATTTGCATTCTGTACAGTATCAACACATTATTTTAGTTCACTCCACTCACGTAGATGGTATGGTTTTCAAATTTCAAGTTTAAAGGTGGAATTGTTCATTAGAAGTTATTTCATGATTATATGTTTGGATTTGACCTATATATTTATTTATTACAGGTTTTTATATTCTGTGAAATTGTTTAGAAAATTAGTCCTGAATGTGATGATTCCGGCATGTAGCTTGCATGAACACTAAGCTTGTACTTATTACATTAGCCTTGTAGCCTCAGTGCAAAGTTAAATGAGGAAATTTTAGACATCAAATATATCTAGGTTTTGAATACATTCTGTAATTTTACCTCATTATTTACATTATTTTAAAATCTGAAGCTTTTAAAATGATGTATCCCTTTATTGTCTTGGTCTTGGGCACAGTCTGCTCAAATTGCTCTGACTGTGACTTTGGACCTTGACGACTAGTCAGTCATATTGGTTCACTCTAGAAGAGGAGCTATTATTTAAACTACCACAGTATAGGTAAAGATAATACAGAAAAAAATATATTTAAAAAAATGTAAAATATTAATGAATATTGATCTTGTTACAGGCAGCATGCCATAAATAATCTTAAAATCTTCAGAGTTTCAAATAATGTAAGTATTGCATGTCTTGCAGAGATATTTCTGAGTAGATGTTCTAATTTTGGATATGTTATCTGGGACCATGATTATTATAAACAAGCATAAACAAGGAAAGGATGGCACTCATGTGCTGCAAACATCACCCCAGAAAATGCAACTCAGACAATATGGCCAGAATTAAAAAAAGAACTACAATGCCTTCCAGAATCACTGGCACCCTTCATAAAAACAATTGTATATATTTAACATTAAAATCAATAACAGTATTTAACAATAAATGACCGTATTTAACAATAAAGACACTGTTACAAATTGTCTGTCAAAAATTCTATTATTTTTACTTTTTTTTTCAACAATCAGTTCCTGAAAAGTTTTGCATTGGACAAGTGAAAATATTGTCTTGTTTTCCTGGGGTATGAATAAGAGGTCTCTTTGCCATTCATTTACTACAGACAATAGTAATGGTTTAATACTATAGGTATATATGTGTAGGTATAATATAGCCAATAGTATAATATTTACAATAACCAAAATACATAGCATAAAAATAATGCTTAAAAATAGCAGTAAGCATTTTCAGGGCAATAACAAAGGTCTAGACAGTGAAATGGATCCATGTTCACACTGTACTCATGCACTGTGCGAAGGATGGTGAAGGAAGAAAAGAAGAACTCAAAGATCACAGAATTGCACAGATTAGTGAATTTTTGTGGTTGTCAAGTTTCAAAATTATTTGAAGTGTGTCAGAAAAGAGCACAAATGAGAAAATGCAGCACCTGAACTTTACAAAACAAACAAAATTGAAACTGAAATTATGTGTTGTGGTCAGGTAACCAAAATTTAACTCTTTGGCTATAAACATTCACATAAGCCTAATTCTATGACAAATGGGCTTTGTACAATAAAAACCAGCTGATCCTAATGTAAAATCTGGTTTGGGGCTGTTTTGTGGCTGGTTGTTCAGGAGCTCTTAAGAAGATTGATGTCATCAGGAATTCTGCTAAGTACCAGGATATTTCACCCCAAAAACAGACTAATTGTAAAAGAAACATGAAATTTATGTCAGGGTTTTGCCATATTTCCGAAGAGTGTGCCCACATCCACAAAAATAAGAATATAAAGGTGTGTAAAGTGTTCTGAGGTGAAGAGTGAGTCCAGTATTCCACTACAAATATGCTCAAGTTTCAGTGCTGTTATTCTCTCCAGGGTAGGCATCACCAAATATTCTCAGTATGCTGATCATTTTAAACCCAATTTTATACAGAAAACATACTTCTTAAGAAATCTTTGTGGGTTTTTTTTCTTCACTTTTCGCATTTGTGCCATTCTTCATTCATTAATTTGTGTTCAGTTTCACAGCAGCATCATTATCATATGTGTCACGTCTAAAAGGCTATAAAAAAGGTTTGATGTGTGGAGAAATTCCTGTTTTTGACAGTGGAAATAAGACTTTTAATAATGTGAGGTTCACTCTGTCTGAAACTGGTTTACACAACACAGATGGAAGCAATGTGTACTCTGGCACATTGCATAAATGGAAGCTTTGGTGTGGGACATTCTTGAACTGCCAAATCCAATTCTCAGTTCTACTGTTAACCTGTTCTTGGATTCACAGTAAAGTCAGCAAGAACAACTTCAAAAGCACTGTAAGTCTTGCCCAACAGTCAGTAGAAAGGATATCTTGTTGGGTAATTTCATGGTGATTAATAACAACAACAAAAACACATACAACAACAGCAACAACAACAATAATAATAATAATATGATGATGATGATGATGATGATGATGATAATAATGATTGTGTGAGAATCAATGCATTTTCATTTTATATTTATGAATGGTAAATGGTCTGCACTTACGGTGTTCACTTATGAATGGTAAATGGTCTGCATTCTTTTTTTAACCTTAGTGGTTCTACAAAGTGCTTTATCCTGGTTCTCATTCACCCATTCACACACACACACACACACACACACACACACACACACACACACCAGTGGTAGCAGAGCTGCCATGCAAGGCTTTAGCTTGCTGCGCGCCCTAGGAGTGGGCATCCTACAGAGATCAGTGCACAGATAATCTGTAGAATGTCAATTCCAGCCCTAATCTCACACACCTTATCCAGCTGATCTTGGATTTCCTGTGGACATTATATACAGTTGTGCTGGACAAGGTTTGGACAGTGCTGCTTAGCATTTAGAAAATGCAGGCTCCTCTTGCACTTAATAAAATCTGTGTTCATGTGTCAATCATATGGAAAATACTGAGCAGGAGTTCATGGGAGCGTGCCAGAGAGGAAATCCCTGCCCTCAAAAAAATTCTCTGTTTTCTTAGGGTTGTTAAACACTACCTGGTGTGATGCTACTTTGCTGCCTCCAGGCCTGGACAGATGCAATAAGCACCAATGAATTTCATGTTGTATCAGCAGATTCTACAATCAAACATCAGGGTGTCTATCTGCATGTGAAAACTTGATAAAAAGAGGGTGGGTCATGCAACATAACAATAAATGCGCAATCAGTGATATGCTGAAATGGATAGTTTTCTTTTACATTTACATTTATTCATTTAGCAGACGCTTTTATCCAAAGCAACTTACAAATGAGAGCACACTCACACACCAATGGTAGCAGAGCTGCCATGCAAGGTGCTAGCTTGCCATCGGGGGCAACTTAGGGTTCAGTGTCTTGCCCAAGGACACTTCGGCATGGGATCACCTGGGCCGGGATTCGAACCCACGATTAGTGGATTAGTGGACAACCCGCTCTACCGACTGAGCCACAGCCGCCCTAATACAATATTTTTAACACATTATTTTTTCAAACCCATTAAGATCACCCTTAAAATATGTACATTTTTTCCTATTGGTTTCATTATAATTACTAATTTGTTTGTAGTAGAATAATATGTTATAAGAATAATATGTTATAATTCCAGAATAATATGCATTAAAATCTCAATAATATGCTAAGTGTTTAAGGTGTTTAAAAAATTTCCTGCAAAATATTGTTTCCAAATTGGAATTGGAAATTAGTCTCCAAATTGGTCGTAACCTCATGGTAGAAGCAACTAAGATTATCCAGATACAGGAATATCCAGATGCTGCTAGTGTAAATATCCAGGTCTATTTGATATACAGGTTTTTGAAAATTGCTTTTTCTTGCAGCATTCCAAACAGCTGGGGTGAGGGGTATTGTCTAGTATAGTTGAGCTGGAAACTTAACAACCTCAAGAATCAGCTAAACTGATTTAAACATCCGTGGTGATAGATGACAAATGTTTATGGTTTTATTGACAGGTATGTGCAACCTAATATTTTGTCAAATCAAACAATTTAGTTCATTTATGTTTTGAAAGTTTAATCAAAATTTAATCTGGGAGAAAATGTTCTAAAATGCTGTAAAAAGGACAGCAATTTGTTTGCCTTTATTTGAAATATTTTTCAGGAGTGTCAGTATATTTCTTTTTTTAGAGAATATACAGTGGATATAAAAAGTTAAAATGGCAGGTTTTTGTGATGTTAAAAAGAATTAAACTAAGATCAAGTATGTCCGAACTTTTTCCACCCTCAATATGAAATTACAATGTACAAAAATTAAGTGAAACCCAATCAGAAACACTTTATGGAAAAATAAAAAAACGTACAATAACCTAGCTGCATAAATGGGCACACCCCATAGCTAATACTTTGTTGAAGCAGCTTTTGACTTTATTACACCATGCAGTCTTTTTGAGTAAGAGTCTATCAGAGTGGCACATACTGACGTGACATCCCACTCTTTCTTGCAAAAACATTCTAGATCCATCGAATTTGAGGGCATCTCCTGTGCACAGCCCGGCTTCAGGTCACCCCACAGATTTTTGTTGGATTCAGGTCTGGACTCTGGCTAATTCATTCAAAAACATTGATCTTCCTTTGGTTAAGCCAATCCTTAGTTGATCTAGATGTATGCTTTGGGTGATTATCATGCTGAAAGGTTAAATTCCTTTTTTTCTTTGGCTTACTAGCAGACACCTGAAGGTTTTGCACTAAAATCAACTGGTATTTGTAGCTACTTATCTTTCCCTATACCTTGATAAACACCCCAGTTCTGGCTGAAGAAAAGCAGCTCTAAAGAATGATACTGCCACCACCAAGCTTCACAGTGGGTATGGTGTTCTTTTGGTGATGTGCTTTTTTTTTTTTTAACCAAACATACCTTTTAGAATTATGGAATTGATCTCATCAGACCATAACACTTTTGTCACATGGTTTTTTGGTGATTTAGTTGAGCATGTATGTTTTTGGGGTTTTTTTTTGTGAGAAATGGCTTCCATCTAGCCACCCTACCCCATAGCCCAGACATGCGATGAATACAAGAGATTGCTGTCGCATGCAGAGAGAATCAGTACTTGTCAGATATTCCTCCAGCTCCTTCCCTGGTACTTCCCTGTTAAATTTTTGTCTTGTCTTTTTATAAATTTTGGAGGGATCTCCTGTTCTTGGTGATGTCACTGTGGTGCTCTCTTTTCTCCACTTGTTGATGACGGCCTTCACGGTGTTCCATGGTACAGCTAATGTTTTGGAAATTCTTTTATACTCCTCTACTGATTGATTCAATTCAACAAGTGAGATACCATACATGCTTTGTAAGCTCTTTGCAGATCATGACTTCAGCAGTCAGAAGAAACCAAGAAGATGTGAAGAAAGTCCTATTGAAACAATTCGTCTTTATTTGGGATTAATCAGAATAATTTAAATGATAACTGCTGTATGATGATTGAATGTGATTGGTTTATTCTGAACACAGCCATGCCCACAATTATAAAAATGTGTGCACACTTATGCAGACAGGTCATGGTAACATTTTTATTTTTCTGATTTTTCCATAAAATGTTTCTGATTGATTTCACTTAATTTTTATATGTTATAATTTCACATTGAAGGTGGAAAACGTTCTGACATGATTGTTTTCTTTTTTTTTTTTACATCACAAAAACCTGCCATCTTAACAGGGTTGTGTAGCCTATTTATATCCACTGTTTGATTACAAACTGGCTGTAAATAGGTTTTCTTATTTTATTTTATTTCTACTATTTTTTTTTATAATAGTTTGTAGTAATGCATTAAACTAAAATAATTCTGTTCTGTGTTTATATGTTTCTACCATCAGTAATTTAAACATTAAAATCATTTTGTTCACTCTAAAATAGTTTACAGTTGTTTGTTAAAACAGGCCATCTTCATATATTACCATAGCTTTGATGATGATCAGAACCATTCATGCAAAATGTTTGATAATTCACAAACTTTTTTCTCACAGCTGTAGCCTTGTTATGCCTCTAGGAAGACTGATTCCAAGTGAATGTAAAGGAAATGTGGGAGGAGGGGAGGGATTAACCTTCAAAACAGAATAAAAACAGATATCCTCAAAAAAGAAATGAAAAAATCACATTTTATCTGTGATTCAGCTAAAATGTCACTGCATATACTTAATAACCATTCTGTGAAGAAATTCTGAAAAAGCAAAGACACTGGAAAATAATTAACTTTTGTACATTTGTACATTACAAATAGCAGTAAATAGTAATAATCTGCACAAAATCAATATTTGGTTTATTCATTCTTTGCTTAGGAGCACTTTCATGCTGTTTTATAAGCAAACTGGTTGCTAGGTTTTTTCAAGCATCTTGGAGAATATGCTTCAGATCTGGAGATGTTGACTTGCTTCTGTTACTACAGGTAAAAGAAAATAGACACAATTTTGATTTTCTCTGAAAGTTTCTCTACTGCTATGTTAATTTCTTTATTGAAACACATACATTTCTTTGTATCATTTACATGTATTTAAATAAACACTTTGAAGTATTTACACTATGACTGAGCTTAGTATGGCACTCCACAGCTTGAAGGCTCCTGCCCTCTAGTGTTTATTTAATGTTACACCAATTATATTTGGATTTGTGTGTAGGAAAATGGACTGTAGATGTCATGATAAACCATGTTAAATTACTAACATAAATGAAACTGACCTACAGCACAATAGTTGTCCTCCTCTTCCTCTCTCCATCCTGCTCTGTCTCTCCTGTAACTCTATAGCTGCAGAGAATTGTCAGCTGATCTATTTATTTATTTGTTTGCATGTTTGTTTATCAAAGAGGGGGAGGCGTGTTTGCTAACACATAACCTATGTTTGAATGTTTATCAAAATTGTATAAACATTTTATCTCTCTATTGTTTGTTAGTTCATTTACTAACTGCTGTCTCCTGGTCAGGGACATGTTTGCAGTGGATCCAATCCAGAGCCTATCCTGGGAACACTTGTCACAGTGCTAGTGAGACGTTAATTCTGAAGATTATACTAGGACAAACAATAATAATAATAATAATAATAATAATAATAATAATAATAATAATGATAATAATAATAACAACAAGGCCACACTGTAATTGTTGGCAGTGGTCCTATACAGATCTCATCAAGATCACCGAGGTGGGTGGAAAAGAATAAAACCTTTGCACATATGCTTAAATGACTTGCTTAAAACATTCCTCCTACAGGATGTATCATACAGGATAACTTGTTATGGCACAAACCAGATCTTAGTAAGTATTGTGATGTATACCGCACACCTTAGTAATAATATGTGTGGAGGTTTGGGAAAATCTGTTTGATATCACTATGGCTGAAATGTAAAAAACAGACAAAAATGACAAAACATTGGGCTTTGAACAATATTTTAATATTCTGACAGTAATTTAATTTGGAATCTCTACTGTAAGAAAACATATACAGTGGGGGAAATAAGTACTGGACACGTCACCTTTTATTTAGTAAATATATTTCCAATGAGGCTATTCATGTGGAATTTTCAACAGACATCAGTATTAACTCAAGAAATCTGGAAATATAAAGAATTCACAACATTAAAGTCCATAAATAAATTAATGTGTAATAAAGTTGAATGACGCAGGAAAAAATATTGAACATGCTAAGAAAAAGCAGTTCTCCAAGTCAAAGTAAGGAAAGGAACCAACTGAAATCCGTAAGTAATTATAGCCCCTATTTGTGCAAATTAATATTAGCTAGATTAGTAAATTGATGGTGTATATAAAGGCTTTTTGTTACCAAGGTGTCACACAGGAAACATCTCATTGTTGGTAAAAGCAAAGAGCTCTACCAAGACCTTCACAACCTTGTTGTTGCGAAACATATTGATTGAATCGGATACAGAAGTATTTCAAAATTTCTGAATCTTCCAGTAAGCACCACTGGAGCCATGATCCACAAGTGGAAGCAACAACACTCAGGTCATCAACCAGCCACAAACAGGAGCTCCTCCAAGGAAAGACTCCAAGGGAGTCAATAGAATAGTCAAAAGTGTAGCCTAAGAGCCAATGGCCACTCGGAAAGAGTTCCAGAAATACTTGGAGGCAGCAAGTGAAATACTGTGGGAGAGTAGTCTGATCAGATGAGAGCAAAATTGCACTTTTTGGCTGTCATACTACGCACCATGTTTGGAGAAGAAGTGGCACTGCACATCACCCTAAAAGCACCATACCAACCACTGTTAGAGGTGGAAGCATCATGGTGTGGGGCTGTTTTTCATCACATGATACTGTATAACAATGAATGGAGCCCTTTACTAGAAGTTTCTTGAGAAGAATCTGCTGCTGTCCACCAGGATGATGAAGATGAGATGTGAGTGCACCTTCCAGTAGGACAACGATCCAAAACATACAGCAAAGGAAACTCAATTGGTTTCAGAGAATAAAAATCAAGTCATTAGAATGGCCCAGTCAATCACCTGACTTGAGTCCAATTGAACAAGATTTAAAGACAATATGTTTAGAAGAATGGGCCAAAATCACACCTGAATACTGCAGCCGATTAACTTCTATGTAAAGGAAGGGTCTTGAAGCGGTCATTACAAACAAAGGCTTCTCCACTAAGTATTAAATAAAATTTAGTTCGTGTGTTCAATACTTTTTTCCTGTGTCATTCCACTTTATTACACATAACTTCATTTATGGACTTTAATGTTTGGATTTCTTTACATCTATAGATTTCTTGAGTTAATACCAAAGTCTGGTGGAAAATTTCATGTGAAAAGCCTCATTAAAAATATATATTTACTGAAAAAAAATATTGACATGTCCAATACTTATTTCCCCTGCTATATATATTTACCAACCTGATGTGAAAATGTTTTTATTTAGCCTACTTTCTAACCCGTTCCCTGTGATGGACTGGCATCCATCCATGGGAATGAATCCTGTCCAATTGGGCCACTGTGCTCAAATATTGTTTTGTCCTAGTATAAGTATATTGTTTTGTTCTGAAATAATTTTCTCACTAACAGACAAGAGCCTTAAATGTTCCCAGTATAGGCTCTGGATCCACTGTGATCTCTGATCAAGTTAAAGCAGTTATTGAAGGTGTGTAAGTACTTTTTAACCTTGCCTATAAGCTTCTTTGGGTAAGGAACGTGTCTGTTTTGTAATAGCTCACGTTTTTGTCATATGTCATGGCTTTGTTGTAATAACTCATGTGTTTTTCATAATATCTCTTGTCTATTTCATAATACCTTATGTCTTTGTTGAAATATCTCATTTTGTTCATAATATTTTGTGCCTTTGTCATAATACCAAATGTCTTTAACTTTTAAATATCTCATGCCTTTGTCATAATATTATGATGCATCTAAAGATGCAATCTTTCAAAAACAGAGCAGTTGGATGATTGCTAAGTATACTGCAGATTTTAGGAATTAATGGTAATTTCTGAACTTTAAAATATACCAAATTAATATTCAAATCTGTGTGTTAAGTGCACCAATCAGTCTATCGTCCTCTTTCTAGAGTGAAAGTGTGTGTGTGTGTGTGTGTGTGTGTGTGTATGTGTGTGTGTGTGTGTGTGTGAGAGTGAGAGAGAGAGAGAGAGAGAGAGAGAGAGAGGGAGAGGCAGTGTCGCTCTCTGTCAGTCTGCATAATTTTTAAAGTGATTGAGTCCTCAGAGTCCTGAAAGAAGACGAGCAGCCACACACATCTGATACACACTTCACTTCTCATTATTGGATACACACAGAGTTGGATGCTATTTTTATGTCTGCGTTGACGGTGAGTGTCAGTTCATATATAATTCATTCAATGGGATGTAATGATGAATAAGTAAAACAGTCATCTATGAATTACAATACTATTGCATTGCATGTTATTTGAACAATTAGCCTATAGCTAAAAATTTAATTGATATCTTCTACCAAAAAAAATGGTTATTGAATTATCTAATCGGCTGTGTTTATGATCTGAGGCTAAAGTTAATGGTTTGATAATTAACATTTAAGGTAAATCATAATATTTGAAACAGTTCAAACTCCATGAATTGTGGTACTATGTAGTCCTTCATTGATGTGAACAAAATTCTTGGTGCCTCAGGTTGACCATTGACCAGGACTAGCACTTCAACTTGGAAAATATTGAGGTTGTGAAAGAGCGATGATTGCTACAGTAGGCTGTGCTGTAATGGACATTTATGCAGCTGATGTCTGTATTGCAACCATTTATATGGATTTAAAGATTAACTGGTATTTCCTTGATGATTAAGTCCATGTGTGATATCAGTGATAAACTGTTACAAAGGTGGAACCCACTTCATGCGACACACGGTCAAATGTTGTTGAGTTACAAATGTTTCGCTTGGCACTACAGTTACAGATTCATTTTTGTGTAGTATTAGTGCAGTGTTTGCAAAACAAAACTCATTGCCAATATTATTCCATTATGCCTTTTTCATAAGTTGTTCAAGTCCTCAGTTGGCCATACTGAGCTTAATAGAATTGCAATTATTCCTGAGGGAGTGAATGTAAGAGCATCTCCATTGGGGTTCTTACCACACGTCTAATAATATAATTAATCTTTCACTGTTACTTAATTGCTGATTTTAGGTAATGCTGTAAACTAATTTGACTACTCATATAGCTGGTATATTAACTGCTCTATTGTGATCACAATAATACTTGTTTCAGTGAATGTTCGTTTCCAATGAAATTAATATATAATCTCAATGATCTTTTTCATCAGGTACATACTAGTTAGTTAGTTAAACTTTATTGTCCCGTGAGGGAAATTTGTCTCGGGCAACAATGCCGCATATGGCTACAGTGAACACCAATAACATATATAGACTTACATTACCATACATAATACAATCATCATGCATATACTTTACATTGCACATATCCCTTTGTCCTCCCCTATACATCAGTAGTACCAGGGTCCTTATACCAGAGTGGAGTAAAACTATTAAAAATGTAAATTGCACTTAGCCACACAAAAAGGGAATAATGTATCAGACTTAAAATTCTAACTTCACAATTCAATAGCTGATCACATAAAACATTGGTTGATAAAAACCTGGTGCAAACACATGGACAATATTAAACTATGCTAAGAAAATAATAAAATGCCGGAGGTTATTCAAGCCATCTTAAACCGAGCAGTTTGTTTGTTTAGGAGCGCAATGGAAGTCGGAATAAAGGATAACTTATAGCGATTACTTTTGCATCTGCTAGCTCTATATCGTTTCCCCGAAGGTAAAACATTATATTCCGAGTGCAAAATATGGGAACGGTCCTTCAAAATTTTCTGTGCCTGGGAGACCACTATATTTTCAAAGATTGTCTGAAGAGAAGTGTAGTCTTTCTTACCCATAACCTTCATTGCAGCTTTTATTAGTTTTTAAATTTTTGTTTTGCACTGGATGGTAAGGGTGCCAAACCAGGATGCCATACCATATCTAATCAGACTTTCCAACACAGCGCTATACCATCTATACTTGTGTGGTTAATTAAGTTATAAGTTTTTTTAATTAAAGGCTATGTTTGGTTTTTGAGACTACAATCAAAATTTTACTGTACATTTCAGAATAGAACCTTTTATATTCAGTTTAACCGCATGATAGAAATGATTACTGAGGTCATCAGAATACATTATAGATTTATCATGTATATCATGTATTTATCATGCAATTATGTTTTTTTTATGTGTGCCCTTCAAACAAATCCTAACTAACCACCATTTTTAGTAGGATGGAGTGGAACTGAGACACTTATGCAAACTTATGGAGCAGTCATTTTTAACATGGAATGTATTTTTAATTCAGTATTTAGTATTTAATAAAGTATTTAGCAATGAGGCAAAGAAGCTAGAAATACAAATACAGTATAGTGTCATGAACACCAATGTTAAAGGAGTGTGTTCATGTGACTCTTTAATAGCTGATGTATTAATAAGTGTATCTATGGATATTTTTAGATATCAAGTACCCTTTTATCATCTCCACACTTTAGCAGATGTGTGATTATTTATTTTCAGTCTTTCTCTTGGATCACTCATGCATAAGCATGCCTTCACACTTCAGTTTAGCATTATTTTTATAACTCACACTATATTGTAGCACAGACACACAAAGAAACAATGCAACCCTACTATAAATGATCGCAAGAATTCCTTCTAGATAAGAATGTTTGGAAATTTATTCATTTTTGTTTGGGTTCTACTTCACCCCAAACAATAATGTACATGCCGAGATCTTCATCATAGTCACAAAGTGATCATAGGATTAGTATTTGATAAACAAATACAGCTATCATATGACCATCATTCTTTTCTTCTTCTTGAATTGTATGCATGTCAGACCTTGTGCACTTTGGAGCTGTCAAACTGTGTAACAGTTTCTGACTACAGTACATTGTCCTCCAAACGTGGTTATTGACTTTTTAATTTGTAATTTGATCTGTATCCAGAGCAATGTGCAGTTTCTAAAGTAGTAACCATCGCAGAGGGACTGTTAGATGTCCCCATCTATGTTGAAGGTGTACGAGGTAGCCTTTGGAGCACCTCACGGCACTGTGGATGGTATCTCAATAGGAGTTTATAAAACCTTCTGAACTGAGTAAGTCACCCTCATATGCTATCATTCCACAACAACCAAGCATAGGATCTCACTCTAGTTCTGGAGTCCCTTAAGATGCCTTCTAAATACTGCCTTTTTGCTGCTGGTTACATCAGCAAAAATAATGGGACAAAAATATGCCTGGGCAATAAGCTCCTCTTGCATGAACTGGTGGTGATGATGAGTACAATACCTTGTGTTTGAGCCGTGGGTTTCTGCCAAAAGCATGGGCGTAACCATGCATTCTTGGGAAATACCAATCCGTCCCCCAATATACAGTGAACCCTACCAACAGATCTGTCTTTTCTTCATCTATTCTATTTATTTATGTCTGTTCCTTTTTAATATATTTCCGTTTGTTATTGAAAATAGGTGTGTTCCCCTGCCCCAATTGTACACTTGGGTTGCGCCCACACTCAACACAAGTTTGTTGATATATTTTATCAGCTCAGTCTGTAAGAAATGTAGACAGCAGACAAGTGTAGAAAAGTGCAACAGAGCATACAAGCTTTTTTTCAGACAGTAAGTAACTAGTTACTTAAATATTAGGTAACATTAGTTTAGTATAGAAAGCATCATACCATGGCTTGGTTTGTTCTTAAGAATGTCAATTAACTGTTGATATTTGCACACCCACGAAGTAGGCTAGGTTAACGTCAGTTCCGGTTTTTGACCATTAACCTTATATTCACTTACACATCCTCCCGCTGAGTACGTTGGAACCCTAACATGTCCATAACTGCTCATTGACATGACAGCATACCATAATGGGGAACGTTCTGAGCATGCCCTGCTATGTCACACTGGTGCTCTGTGGTACTATATGGAGCAGATGGCAATTTAGTCATTAGGTCTACTGTTCATCTGTCATGGGGAAAGACACAGGGGTTTCTGTGTCTAAACAAAAACTGGTCCACTAGGTGGTGGACTTCATCACCTTGCCTACAGGCAGGACAGACATTGGGCCCCTATTATGACATGAAACTCTATGAAGTGAGTCTCTTCCTCATGTACATTTTGTAACGGCATGTCACTCCGGTCTGTGGTGCTAGCACTTGGGTGTTATCATGTACATGTATTTTCCATCCCAGTTGGGTGAGTGCAGCAGTTATCTCTGAACACTTTTACAGTCAGTACTAAGGTGGAATTGGTTCCTCATACATTGTGACATTGGTAATCAAAATGATTGTCACCACTCCTGCCAGTTAGGAGAGATGATACAGAATGCTAGTTACATATGTAGCTGTGATTCAACGAATACCAGATATCCACCAGATATCCTTGTCATGTTAAATCAGCGCTATCCCATCAAGAATGCAGTGAGAAGTTTCAGCAGGAATGAGGACTGTATAACAACAGTAAATATATTAAAAGTGCTACAGTTACTTACATAACTATTGTTTTAACATGTGTGAATAACATGAGCAGTAATTGAGCTTAAAACTATGTATGTTCCCATTAGTTTATTAAATAGTTGTGCCCTGGCGATTAACGTGTCACTGTGATTCAAAAGCTGAGATTAAGCTGGGATAGTCGTCGTATCAATTACTTGTTTAATGGTTAACAGAACATAGTCAGCTAATAAATGTACTCTCACTGACATACCCATGGTGAGACTTGA
The DNA here is from genome assembly GCA_022414735.1 of Noturus placidus. Classification (NCBI taxonomy): domain Eukaryota; kingdom Metazoa; phylum Chordata; class Actinopteri; order Siluriformes; family Ictaluridae; genus Noturus; species Noturus placidus. Next base: position 111,156 of record JAFFST010055683.1, read on the forward strand.
ATTGAAAGAGAAAGAGTCAGAGCTAAAGAATGAACGAGTGAGTGAAAGCCCATGTGAATGTATCGACATACAAGCACATGGGTAGTACTGGGAGAATAATGGTGGTATTGACTTGCATGGCAGTATCTGGGTTGCTCTTGCCCTACTGCTGGTGGCTTAACATACATGTCAACAACGGTGATAAAAAATGAGTTTCTAGGTTAGTATATGATGTGATTATGTGACTAGCTTACTAACTAACTAACTAACTAGCATGCTGATAATAATCTGATTTCCTGTCAAGTGACAGCAGCTTTGTTATTTTGTTTGCTATTCAATATTTTATACTGCATCACTGTATACATGAACCAGTAAATGAATAAGCCTGTCTGGAGCACTTTTGGTTAAATTGTCTCTTTCACCTTCTTCCACATTGCCTATAACTATAATATCAATATTACAATAAAGGTAAGATTTTCTTTTTTGTGAACATATCTATGAGTGTTTGATGTAAGACATCAGTTCAACTGTTCCATTATCATGATGCATCACACAGTCTATTCTATCAACCAACCAATTAAAATACCACAACAACCCATCATTCATATGAGCACATTGTGTAATAGCATGTGGGGTTGAGAGCTTTGAAGGAATTCTCATCCTCATCAGCTCTTATGTTTTCGAGCTGTAGAGGTGGAACTAAATTAGAGAGAGGTAGATGAAGAGCTTTTCTGGAGCTTATTGAGTGACATTGAAATCATATTCAGAGCTTAATCTGCCAACATAATACCTAAACATGAACAAATAATCTAAGCAGAAGAGAAAGTCGAGAAACAAGAGGGACAGTCAGAGAGATGACAGATGTCAACTGAAGTTTTGTTCCCAAAATTATAAGCTTTTTTTTTTTTTAAAAAAAAAATAATAATTAAGCCAGAAGGAGGAGAAAGCATTTTAGAAATGACCTCATACAAACTGACTCCAAGTAGTTTTCATTCTTCTAACTATCTATCACCGATTAGTCGAGACCGACCGTCGGTCACTTTATGGCCCACGTATGTCATCAACGCGAACCACAAAGCATGTCGGCAGAAGCAGTGGGGTAGTTTGCCATTGCTTTCCCCACCCCAGTCACACGGCTGGGTACACAC
>JAFFST010055683.1:112336-131432 GCA_022414735.1 Noturus placidus
GGGAGAACATGCAAACTCCGCACACACATGGCCCTGGCGGGACTCGAACCCCGGACCCTGGAGGTGTGAGGCGAACGTGCTAACCACCAAGCCACTGTGCGCCCCCAGTTTTCATTCTTACTTTACCTTTATGATTGTATTCTTCTCAGGTTTCAGAAAGCCATAATAAAAGATTCAGTGAGTGAGTGATTGTGATTTTGAAGTTTAGGAAAATGTCAATGCGTTTCAAAGCGCTTACACTTTCCCATCAGACATTGTATCTGCTTCACTACATACCTGTACTTTATAATGTTGTTATTGGACACTATTATAAGGACTCTAACTTTATTATTATGCCTCTCATTGCTTCTGCTTCTGCTGCTACAGTGAATAGTTTACAGGCAATTGTTGCAGTAGTTTTTCCACTCAACCCTGTTCTGTGGCCTTCTCTAGCTGACGTGAACTGTCCTGTGTATTTATTGTGTTGCTTGCACTCATCTCACACGGTCGTGTATATGCACTTTATGCAGTCCTATGTATTGTTATTCATTGCACTATGGTCCTGGGGAAAAGTTATTTCATATCAATGTATACAAGATATATAGAGGAATAACTAAAAATTGACACTTGATTTGACTTCTTTATGAAATGCATTATGAAATACTTTTTTTCCCCTCTTCATGTGCATGCCTATTTTCAAGTGAGTGCACTTCATCGTCTCAATTCAGGTAGCAATCAAGGTCTCTGAAACTTATGACAATTTCCTTTTAAAAATTGACTGTCTGAGATGGTCATTAAAAAAAAAGGTTTTTGAGAATATTTTTAAATGAATATTTTATTCTGAAATTGTTAAAAGATAAATATTGCAGAGACACAAAGAAGTCTCAGTTTTGTCTCAGTAAATACCTGCTTATTTTCCATTATTCTAGAATGTGGGATGTTACTTTGGTAACAGATAACCTCTTTAATACCCTATTTATTTCATCTGGTTTACCTCAGAAGAGTGACAAACAGTTTAGAAATACAAGCTAACAAACTACACAGTAACAATATACTCGTTGTTGAATGAAAGGAAAGGCCAAGCAGAGAGACACTGTGTGGAAGATAAAATGTAAGCTATTGGTGAATAATGTCAAAAAGCAGTGTGTGCTACATGCACAATGGAGGTTAGCTCTGTTGACATTGAGTAGTACTGTAGCTAAGTGACGGCCCACATGATATGCACTTTGTCCAAAAATTTTGTTATTTTGTTAATTTTGTCAATTTATTAAATATTTACATTTAAATATTTTATTATAGCAAAAGGCGCAGATTATAAGGCGCAGTCTCAATTACAGGGTCTATTTCTGTACTTGACCAATACATAAGGCGCACCGTGTTATAAGGCGCATACGGTTGTTACGCCAACCAAAGTCGCACAACATTTTTAGATTTTGGAACTCAGTCCACACATAAGGCGCACCGAATTATTAGGCGCACGGCCGATTTTTGAGAAAATGTAAGGCTTTTAGGTGCGCCTTATAGTGCGGAAAATACGGTATTTAACATTTTAATGTTTTATATGGATATACAAATATTTTATTATGTAATGGAAAAACAATGCAGTGTTGTAAAATATGGGTCAATTTTAACAAAATGATCAAAACCTTTAACACAATAAAACTTTACACTTTTCTTATGTATTTTTTTTTTTCTTATTCTGTGTTATAGTATAAATAATCATCTAAAATTCAAATGGGTAAAAACAATTAGTTCTAGTTTCTAGTTCATTTTAAGTATTAAGCAATCTAGATAAGCAATCTACAGGTTTTTACAGTGTTTTCCCCTTTCCTAACATACTCAAGAGGGCAAATCGTAATACATATAAAAAAATTCATTTACATACATTATAAGGTTTGTGGACACTCGAAAAACACACACATACGTAGGCTTTTCTCAGGTTGTTGTCTTGCAAGGCCACTAGGTCTGCACCTATGGACAGGCTCGCCAATCAGCCTACCATGCATGTGGGGGAGGAAACCGGAGTACCCGGCGGAAACCCCCGAAGAACATGCAAACTCCACACACACACGGCCCTGGCGGGACTCGAACCCTGGACCCTGGGTGTTGAAGCGAACGTGCTAACCATTAAGCCACCATGCGCCCCCAACATTGTATAGGTTGTATATAATGTATGTAGCATTACAATTTACCTTCACTGGAACTAAGAGGCCAAAACATGATCAGACATTGTCCAGCACGAAAATGCCCCTGTACATGAAAAATGCCAAAATTGGTGTGGAAGAACTCGAGTGCACAGAGCCCTGACCTCAACCCAAGTAAACACATTTTGGGATAAAATCAAACACAACCAAGGTCACGCACACATGAGTGTTATGGTCAGGTGTCCACAAACTTTTGGCCATATCGTGTAAATATCGTGTAAATATGTTCTATGTAGTTCAATGAAAGCTTTCTATATTAAGTAAAATCTCAGTTTCTATCACTCTGCTGCCAAGTTTTAAATTTGAATTTTTCTGTTAGTTAGTAGTAATACATTCCCAAGAATGCAACACTGTGTTTGCATATGCAGCATGTTTAGCTTAGTTTTTTTAATTATTATTTTTTTAATTATATTGATGCTTGAAAAGCACTACTATTGGCATACTTATTATTATTATTATAACGATTATTCTTCTTCCACTTTTTTCGGCATGTAACTTTCGCACCGTTTGTCAGAGATCGGCGGCTGAGGTGTCAAATCGTTTAGCTTATTGAGGAAAATTTCCCATAGACTTGCATCGAGTTGTGAAAGATTTGGTGCCCTACATGGCCAGCTCTAAAAGAATTGCCTCCATACACGTCCGGCGCTAAAAAGTGTTGGTGCCCGATCTGTCCAGCTCTCAGAAGTATTGGCGCCCTATCTGGAAGGATCTCAAAAGTATTGGCACCCCGCATGGCTGGCTCTCCAAAGTATGTTTGCCCTACACGGCCGGCTCTAAAAATTATAGCTGCACTACACGGCCGGCTCTCAAAAGTATTGGCACCCTCAGCATCCAGCTCTCGAAAGTATTGGTGCCCTACGCATCCTGCTCTCAGAAGTATTGGCACCGTGTGCATCCGGCGTTCGAAAATATTGGCGCCCTATGCGTCCGGTTCTCAAAAGTCCTGGCGTCCTACGCGTCTAGCTCTCGAAAGTATTGGCGCCCTTAGAGTCTGGCTCTCAATATTTTTGCCGCCTTTCACTTCTGGCTATCAAAAGTATTGCACCCTTCACGAGCAGCTCTTAAAAGTATTGCTGCCCTATCCGAATTTTGCCATGCAAGCACCACTCACATTTTCTTCAGGAAATGTACCGGTCTAGTTATTATTATTGTCTTCAATGAGTGTATAACAAAGAATGGCTAATGGATCTATCTCCTTGCCAGACATTACTCCAAAGTGTCTCCATATCTTAGTGACCCTGGGGCACTTAAAAGTTTCCCACATGCTGAAGAGTTAGATGACAGATCTGCATAAGCACCCTGGCACCTTTGTCCAAACGTCTGTCCATGCCAACAAACACAAGAGACAGAGATAAAGGATTATTTGTATTACACTAAAACTATTATTTGTATTATTAACATTCAAATATATACAGTGGTGCTTGAAAGTGTACGACCAAGTATAATATTTTTGTCTCATTTGTTTAATTAAGTTATCTTTATCTACTTTTAGGACTTGTGTGAAAATCTGATAATGTTTTAGATCATATTTATGCATAAACAGTGAAAATTCTAAAAGGTTCACAAACTTTTAAGCAAAACAATCCTATTTGTGGTCACAATGTGAGATTGTCTATGTTTCCTGAATGGTATTGCATCAATGGGTTGTCTTGTGTGTGTGTGTGTGTGTGTGTGTGTGTGTGTGTGTGTGTCGGATCATCGGGTTTGGCTGAAAGGAATAGACAGGGCATCTACAAACAGACAAATTAAGCCCTAGGTTATCTGTACAGGATGTTTGTAAATGTCAACCCATAGGTTCACAGGCTCTAAACACTGTTCATTAAATGAGACTCCCTGCCACTGAATCTTCTCATATTCATTAATAGAGCCAATTTTATATCTGTGTATTTCCCAATGCACTTTAGATATTGTAGAGTCTCACTAATTCCCGTACATGTTTGGATGAAATTTAAGAAAAGGGGTTTTGTATACAATTTTTTCAATTTTTTAAATATTATTTTCCTTATAAAAAGTAAATTGCACTGTGAAAATACAGTTTTATCTATTGTGTTTCTACTGAGAATGTGCTTATAGTTAAGAAGGGCATTTACTGCTAACCACAACATATTGTTCTGTCATGATCTCCTTTATTACTTAGATATTACATGTCTGTTTTGATTTTCTTTGTTGTATTCTGTTGTTTGTATTGGAGTGTAATAGATTTGATTTATCTGGTTTTATGAAGCCATTTACTCAACAGGGCCAATTTTTCCAACTAATTTAAAAAGCAGCTATTTATAGGCTTGTTAAAAGCATGCTACTGCTAAATGTGTTCACTGATTATCTTACATAGCGAAGGTTTAGTATATACTCAGGATGCACTATCCAATTGACCACTACTGTTAATATTCATTCTTCCATTCCAGATTAATGGATGGGAACACCTACTAATGAGAATCACATGGTCAGGTTGCATTAACCTTCAACACAGAAGATTCACAATAACCACATATCAGCATGGGTAATTATTCACATTACATTTTCTTCATTAGCTTATTCAGCTAATGGTACTCATGAAATTTCATCAGATAATCAGAATCAGAATTTCACATAAAAGAAACCTTGCTTTTCATATCTTTCACTTCTGTTTTAATGTTAACTGCATGTTTTATTCCTAGGACAGTGTGAAAAGAAACAAGACTACCACCCCATAAACCATATGGACAGAAACATCTGACACAAAATAAAGTTGGAAAATCCAAGACAGAATCATTTGATTAGCTCCTGGATGTAGGTCATGATAAGTGTCAACATGAGAGCAGTTGGAAATTGAAAATGAACCATCTATCACCTTCCATCTTAGGAATGATCCATTTTCCCACTTTCTTTTTTTCCTGATCTTTGATTTGCATCCCTTTTTTTTTTACAAATGGCCTTCTTGAGTACAAATACAGTAGCACACAATTTTACTTACATCTTTTGCTATGCCTTGTTGTTTTGCTATGTCCATTCAAAAATCCCCTTTGTTTAGTGTAAACCAAGTCACACCTAAAAATATGGATATGAAAATAATATTTAATAGACTGAATGATTCAAGTTTTTTGCTGCTCCTCTATTAATCCTCTATTATGGTTTGTCAAACCATATTTACTTATTCTTCACTCACATTAATATGCAATATCCTAAGAGATTAATTTTTAGTGCAGCAAATAGCAATTGTTGTTGTTGGGGTTTTTGGGGTTTTTTTTTTTTTTTGTTAAATCTGTAGAGGTATTGATTGCTTCGTGCATGTTCCATTTTCTCTCAGTTTGCTCTTTTAGTATCTCTGGCCTCATTTAAGCCCCCTGTCAGACATTGGAGAGTAAATGTTCTCCTAAATAGCCTACCTGCATTTGATGAACATATGCTAAATATGAATGATTGCAATGTTAAATGCTTCAAAAACAGACTTTCATTCTGTTTTAAACACTGGAAGTGCTCATAAGGTCATAATTCCACTTTTTCTGTGTTTATATGTTATTCTATACAAATTTGTTTTTTTCCTTGCTGTTATTTCTCACTTTATTACAAAACATAAATCAGTCTTTGATTTATATCGTTTGGTTTTAGCTGCTATATTATTTGAGTGCCCTTTTTTCCTTTTCGTTGTTCTTTTATAACCTGTATTTTCTTTTGTTACTTTTTTTCTGCCACTCAGAACATTGGAATCTATCAGAGATGGAGCTAAACAAAAGATGTGCTGCTGCAGACAACTTTTGGCCTTTTGGAGAAGGGAGTCAATTCTATTGAAACTAAATCAAAGAAGACAGCAAATCATGTGCATGATTTGATTTGGTGGGGGGGTTGTGTGTGTGTGTGTGTGTGTGTGTGTGTGTGTGTGTGTGTGTGTGTGTGTGTGTGTGATCTGTATGGACCACAACTGTCAGCTGAAATATCCCAGTGAGTAACTGTTATACTCCATACTATATAATATACTGTATAAGTGCTATTTCACAAACTGAAATACTGACCATGTTCATATGTGAGGTTTTAAACTGAGTTAATGTTTATGTTGTGTTTTGAAAACACCTCTCTACCCTGCAAAGGAAGGTGAAAAATTCACAGCGGGTTTGTATAGGCATGCTGTTGTTTTTGGTTTCCTCCATTGTTTCCCTTTTTTATGATAAACTGTAACTTTCCTTTGTTTGCCATAAGACTCAAAACGTATTTCAGTGTTTCTCTTGGTTTGCTTTCCCTTTGTGCTATTCATTGTCTTTTTTTTAAATGTCTCTTTTGAATGTTTTAGTCTTGTCTAAACAAAGTTTTATGTCATGTCATCCTCACCCACTGACAGTCCAGTCCAATATCTCCACTTTTAAATACAGTGAATTTGCTGTTAGAATTTGTGTTTGTAGTACAGATTTATTGCTGACTTAATACAATACTCTTGGATAAGAGTGAGACTGGTGTCAAAATGGTTTGTTGATGCTGCTCCTTAGGTCATATTGTTGATTGGTTTTTCTTGGTTACAGTACAAGAAACATTTATTGGGATCTGTTTCGTATATCATGGTGAACCACCACAATTATTTTAGATAATTTTTAAAACTGTTTTTTGTCAACATTGTTTCCAATATGAGGATGAACTCAGAACACTTAATGCCCATATTTATATTTTTACGTACACATATATGTTAACTGATAAAACAATTCTTCCTTGTACATTTTCAATATACCATCCCTTCACTCAGCTTGCATAGCCAAATACGCACACACATATACGTGCACACACACACACACACACACACACACACGCACACACACACATTGTAAGTAATGGGAGCTGCACGTGTCAAGCGTCGCTTCAGCGCTGTAGTAGACACTCCTCTTAATGAGGAGGGAGTCATGAACCTGGCTCAGAGTGATGATGTCACTGAAGCCTGTACAGGAGATCTCTCTTCTCCAACTTGTAATGGCAAGCTGCTTAGCCAAAACCACAAAGTACCAGGGAGACTCTCTGAGAGAAACGTTGAAGATGATGATGATCATGATGACAATGATGAAGGAAGGTGGAGAGGAAGAAAAGGAGGCTGTGGCTTCATGCTTGACAGTGTGACTAGGAGAGAAGGGGGTTGGGAGCTAGTTGAAAGGACTTTCTCTGTCTACCCTTCCCTGTTGACCCCTCTTACTGCTCAACTACACATCCAGCCTCGCAGACGATTTGTGGGCAAAGATGGCCGCTCCAACATCACTTTCATCAACATGAACAACAAGGGCCAGCGGTACCTTACAGATCTCTTCACCACCTGCGTAGATATCCGCTGGCGCTGGATGCTAGTGGTCTTCACCCTCTCATTCTTGCTTTCCTGGCTTCTTTTTGGATTGGTCTTCTGGATCATTGCAGTTGCCCATGGGGACTTAAATCCCCCACCACCGTCCGCCTCATCCTCCTCAGATACCTCATCTTCTTCTTTGGCTTTACCAGAGCAACAGGTGGAGTATCCTACAGTGCTGCTGGAGTCTCAGGAGCCGCAGGAGCCTGACCAATGTTTTCAGGAGGTGAACAACTTCATGGCAGCCTTCATGTTTTCTCTGGAAACACAGACTTCCATAGGGTATGGTTTCCGAAGCGTGACTGAGGCCTGCCCCCTGGCGGTGCTTGCTGTCGTTTTGCAGTGCATTGTGGGCTGCATCATCGACGCTTTCATCATCGGGGTGGTCATGGTCAAGATTGCCAAGCCCAAGAAGCGCAATGAGACCCTTGTGTTCTCAGATGTGGCCGTAGTAGCTATGAGGGATGGGAAGCTCTGCATGATGTGGCGAGTGGGAAACCTTCGCAAAAGCCACCTGGTGGAGGCCCACGTGCGAGCACAGCTGCTGAAGGTGAGACAGAGAGATGCATTAAATGTCATAGAGAATGAAGAGGAAAATTTAGATTTATAGCAACCTGTTCTGAATAGTATTTTGTTCACATTTTGAAGTATAACTGAAATGAGTTAGAGAGAAAGAAGGAGATCTGGACATCTGGACACGTGTTTGGTTTGGTAAATAAGAGCTTTTTTTTCCTGACAGGGATTTATATATCATCTGTGAGGGATTAATTTAAACTCCCCCGTGTGTGTGTGCGTGTGTGTGTGTGTGTGTGTGTGTGTGTGTTTGTGTGTGTGTGAGCGTGTGTGTGTGTATGTGTGTCTAGGATTGCATTTCCAATTAGATGCAGTTGTGTCAGTATATTTGTGTTTCTGCGATTGAATTCTTACACGCATCTGTTTTACTATATGTGAGTGTGTATACACTCAACTCCAGAACTTTTGGCACCCTTCACAATGAAAAATGATTATAAAAATTAAATAAAGTAAGTGAAATAAGCTTTGTATATGTAGAATAAACATATGAAACTGTATAGTTTCACACATTTTTAATAAATTAAAAGGTTTGGTGAAGCCTTCCCTTATGAGAATAATTTTGTTAGAGGAAAGATTCTCCAACTGGTTCAGTATAACATTGTGTGTAAATTTATGTTAGTTTGTTTGTTTTTTGGTGGTTGTTTTTTTTTGTTGTTGTTGGGTTTTTTTTCAATAGTGGCTATGTATTCTGGGAAAATGTTAATGATATTTGGGCTCAATGTAGTGTTTGTTTCTTGCTCTGTATTGCTGAAAATGGATATTTCTGAATGATATGGGGCAGTTGTGGCGCAGGTGGTTGAGCGGGTTGTCCACTAATCGTAGGGTTGGCGGTTCGATTCCCGGCCCATGTGACTCCACATACCGAAGTGTCCTTGGGCAAGACACTGAACCCCAAGTTGCTCTCGATGGCAAGCTAGCAGCTTGCATGGCAGCTCTGCTACCATTGGTGTGTGAGTGTGTGTGAATGGGTGAATGAGACACAGTGCCCTTTGGATAAAAGCGCTATATAAGTGTGCCATTTAACATTTATATCAGATGATAGATCACATACACAGTGAAATGCTGATTGCCTTCATTTTCCTGTAGCCAAGAGTGACCCCAGAGGGAGAGTTTCTACCTTTGGACCACAAGGACATTAATGTGGGCTTTGACAAAGGAACTGACCGGATCTTTCTGGTGTCTCCGGTGACCATTGTGCATGAGATCGACGAGGAGAGCCCTTTCTTCGAGACGGACCGGAGAATGCTGGAGTCAGATGAAAAGCTGGAGGTGGTGGTCATTCTAGAGGGCATGGTCGAAGCCACTGCCATGACCACACAGTGCCGCTCTTCTTACATTGCTTCTGAGATTCTCTGGGGTCACCACTTTGAGCCTGTGCTATTCGCAAAGAAATCTGGCTACCAGGTGAGACAAATTAATGGTTACAACTACATGATAAGGAATTAGGGATAGAATTAAGGACACAGGGTACTGTTTGTTCCTAAGAAAAACATTCTTCCTGTAAATTAAATCAATCAATTTACAATATGGTACAATTATGTTCACAAGGTGGATCACTAAAACAGTAGGTTTTTGGCAGTGCTCCACATCATTGTTGACATTTCATCTTTTTCTAGGTGGATTACTCATACTTTAACAGGACATATGAGGTCCCTAACATGCCATCCTGCAGCGCTAAAGACCTAGCTGAAAAGAAGTACATCATGGGCTCCCATTCCTCTTTCTGCTACGAGAATGAAGTGGCTCTGCAGCTCTCCTCCTCTGCCCTTCCCTCCCCCAACAGCATCTCACCATCCCCCTCTTCCCCTCCTTCACCTTTTTCTTCTCACTCATAGAGGAGGCGCCTGTACTGAGCACCCAGATACACACACTCACACTCAGCATAGGGGTCAAAGTGTAGAATTAGGGTCACAGAGGGTGTGAATAGAAAGCACAGCGAGAGTTCGAAGCAGTAGGGTTTAGTGAGGACAGGAAGAAAGTTGAGACAATGAACAAAATGTCTGACAGGAGACAGAAAGGAGAAGGGAACTGATTAATGATAGAGGGTCAATATCAGGAGAACCGGGATAGGCAGAGGGTGAAGAAAAGGTGTGACAGCAAGCAAGAAAGAAGAAATATCAAACACTTGAACATAAATATGAACTCATTGCTGAAGCCTAATAGGAAAAATCCTGCCGTCCACATTATGACAGTTAGACAGAGTAGAGAGTATTTGAGTGAGGGAGGAATTATACAAGCACATTTCTCACTTACAGACAATAAGTATAATTGAGTCTAGAGGTGTCCAGAAAATGTCTCTTTGCATAAATGAGGGAGATTCAGTTGATTAATTAGTTCAAAACAGAAAACTAAGGACAGAGAGAAATTGACAGAATTTAAGCAGTTTGGGGAAAAGAGAGACATACGGAGAGGGATTCAGAGGGCTATTTTAGGATGAGGAGGGTTGCAACACTGGCTCACTTGGCTGATTGGACATGGCAATCTATCAAAGTCAGTGTCACTGATCGCTGAGTTCCAGTACTGGTGCAGATACACAACAGTGAACCCTTATGGCTGTAACAATTAACTGCACCTAAGAATGAAAGCCTGATGTTTAGATTACAGGCCAATTAAGGTTCAAAACTGTGTTTCCAGGATGATAGTGTGACACCGAATGCACAAGTGTGTGGAAAAAAAAACAACGATATAAAAACATATAAAAACACATCAACACAATACAGTAAGTGCAATACAGGACAGTGTTGGACACACGGAACAGCAGGGACATTAACAAAATGAACTGTGCAAAGGAGACGAGATCAGAAACTTCCATAGGTATGTGCAAGAGCAGATGGAGTATTTTTTTTAATGCACAACCTCCCATTGACCTGGTGTGTACCTTATTTACTTAATTTACTGAGTCAGTGACTTATAGGAGGCTGAATTTCTACAAGAAGACTTATTAACAGACTCACAGATGGCATGTATGAGTGGTATAGCCAGTGGCCTATGTCAAATTGTGTTTTGTTCAGTTTGATAAAATGGGAAACTAATTAGAATATAAATAGCATTTGTGAAACTTAATATGTAACCACACTGGATCTTTGATACTCACCTTTGAGAAACTAAATATACTTATATGTTTTATATGTAATCATTTATTTATTGTACATGATTTGGAATATATCTTTCAAAAGAAATTAGTTTTTAGATGTTACGTTTTGTAATGAGTAAGCACTACACATAATAAGAAATAAAGCTAGCACTACTGTGTATCATGACACCACTTAACATCAGCAACACTTGATCTTTATTCAGGGTATTCAACAAATACAGAATATTCAGTGTTATACTAAACACACACCACAGCTTTTATTTTGCACATTTGGCTGACAGTACTGATGCTTTTTGCATTTCAAGGAAGGACAGATGTGTCTGACAGTTTAGAAAACGTCCAGAAGGACTCAGAGAAACAGTTTATCTGTGCAAATGACCATTTACTGTTGTTTATTTCAACTGCTTTCAGGCTTTGTTACCTTTAGGACTGAATGCTCGAGTGCAACAGGAACTGTTATCTATAGCCACAGTTGTATTTACACTTTGATGATGTGTGTAGCTTCATGTTGCTATGAAGTTTCTTTCTCTATCACTGACTGTCTTTTCCCCCTTTTTTTTAGTTTCTTTAAAAAAAAACACTTGCATCCAAATGCCCAGAAAGTTGCTGAACAGGTCAGAGAGGGGATGGAGTGATGGAAGGGGATTGGAAGGGGTTTGTTACTAATGTAACCATTTCAATATATTTTGCATATTTTGCATCCAATGCAATATGTATATATATATATATACATATATATATATATATATATATATATATATATATATATATATATATAAGACACCATGTGTCATACAGATTTATTCCGGTATTGCCCTGCATTCAAATATTCTAATTTGCACTGTATAGAAAATGTGACTTTATTTTAATATTAATGTAGTGCAGACTTTGGTGAAATCTCTTGTTAAATAGCAATTAACATGTTTGATGACATGGTATTTTTATATTTTGTTTATTATTATTATTTGTGTGTGTGTGTTGTGTGTGTGTGTGTGTGTGTGTGTGTGTGTGTGTGTGTGTGTGTGTGTGTGTGCATGTGTGATCTTTTTTGTAATCTAAATTCTTCTTATAAATGATGAGATGGTTTCCATGTGCACACCCAATTATGGCAATTCCACACTGTTGTCTATTCTGCACTACCTGAACACAACCTGGCACTTACTCAGTGGTCACCAACACAGTGGTCACCAACCTCTTCCTTGAAATTTACTTTCTTTTCATCTGAAGTAGGAGTATGGTAGGAGTTAAAATCTTCAGAAAGGTAGATCTCCAGGAATGGGGTTGGTGACTACTGCTCTAATGCATTTGTCCTAACGTACTACTGACATCATGTTATATAGACTTTATAGCATACAATTATGCAGAAAATCTATAATAAAACATTTGTTTTATTGCTGTTCATTGGCAATCCTTTTTGTTTGTTTTTTACTTGTGCATATATATATATATATTTCTTCATTATATTCTGTGAACGGAATCTGAGGGGAAAAACAGAAACAAGACAATACTGAAACATTAGGCATGCGTGTTTACTTTATCTTTGGGACCGATCTACCTTATCTACTCTGGCTTATTACTATCTCTGTAAAGAGCTTAACATTATAATATAATGGAACATGTTCAGACTAACATGTCTGTAAACTAATTCCCCAAAAAGACATCCTTTGCTTCAACTGCAGCTTCACACAGGAGACATTAAATGGCAAGGTTCAGCATATAATAGGTTGACATACCTTTTTAAACTTTTAACTAAAGTTCAGACTGAAAATTCCAGGAATGCTTTGGAGGATTAATTGAGTGAAATATGTAAGGTTTACTACTTGTTCAAAAAAACTAAAAAATGTTTATGATGATGATGAAGATTGTTATACTACTACTCCTACAAGTAATAATAATAATAATAATAATAAACGTATTATTATTATTATTATTATTATTGTTGTTGTTGTTGTTGTTGTTGTTGTTGTTGTTATATTGCTCTATATTATGCATATCCTGCTTTGAATACTAATACTATCTAGGTGTTATTCTTATCTGAAACATCTAACCTTTTAATCATGTTTAAGAGAAATGTGCAAATGAAATTCCTCCGCATTAGTCCGGAATATCGAGCTCTTCACGCATCGTTTTATGAACACACACACACGCGCGCCCCGCTATCATCCAAGACAGTTCTCGCGCGCACAGACACCTGCTCTTCATCTCTTATTGGCCTCCTCACCCATGAACCAGCCCACGCGGTTTAGCGTCCCTTCCTGTAATTGGCTGGCGCACCTTTCCGTCTCCCATAGCGCTCTCACATTGACTAACGGCTCCGCGCTGTCTCGCGTACTCTTTAGTACGGTAGTATGCGGTCGGGTTTTTCAAAGTGTACCAGTCCAAAGGCGTGGCTGGACTGTCCTATTCAGTGGGCGGGCTTTAAGAGCCATCCTGAGCTGTAATTTGTTATTGTTTTGACTAAAGGCGGGATATTCTTCGCCGGCTATGAACACTATTGGACGAATAGAGGATGTGTTTGGGAAGCTTTGAAGTCTCCGGTTTGCCCTCACTTCTGCCTCCTTTTTATTCTCAGTGTGAATGAGTGTGCGGCTTTCACCTGGAGCGCTGTAATGGGAAAAGCCGCATTTGCAGTATTACTTCATACAAGCTGAAGAAAAAAAACGGGGGAAAAAAAAAGAAAAAGAAGAAAACGCCTTCCTTGGCCTTCGGCGTCATCTTCGTTGGTTGGACTCGCAGCTCGGAGGTGAGCCGTATGCGCTTTCTCCTTATTCTGGGTGGGCTATCTTATTTCAGCGCTTTAGCCCCTTGCTAACGCAGCGAGGCTTGTCCAAATGCGGCAGTATACTGTATAAACACAGGGTACCGTTAGCACACCAAGGCGCCCTGGATTTCTCTACAAGTCCTCATATTTACACCGTATTAGCCTATATATTACACTCCACCGCCCGGTATGTGTTTCATATAGATAATAGGATGCATACATTATATATATATATATATATATATATGGGCGTTTAAACCGGCCTTTGTGGAGTCTAGTCTCTGAATTAGCCGTTATTAATAAGCCTTGTTTATTGTCACGACTGTTTTGTAGGCGACCAAAAATGATATTTCTGTATTTCTAGAATATACGAATATTGTCTTATTCTAACGCGGCCAGTGTGTGTGTGTGTGTGTGTGTGTGCGTGCGCGAGGTGTGGTTCCTCTGTGGACATGCAGGATATTGTGACTTGGGTGGATACTTTAAAGGAGAGTAAAGGCTTAGACATCAGCGTGTGTTTAAAGGTGAATAGTGTGTGAAGAGTGAGAGACCCCTTATGTCCGGGTAATGAGCGGTAACATACTGTTATAAGCTGTTATTACAATGCGATATTCCTGCCGCGGCACCGACTTCAGCCTCCTCCATGAGGGGTAACACCACCTACCTCAACTCTATCCCTCCCTTCTTTCTTTCAGCTTCTGCACTGACCTCTGCTTAAACTTCGTGTGTGTGTGTGTGTGTGTGTGTGTTTGGTCTGCGTTGGTGGGCTCAGACAGTGTTGCTACGGAGACGAATCAGGGCGCGTGGCCTGAGATACACTGGCATTCGCCATCGTGTTTTATTTATGTTGTATATATCGACTTGTATTTCTTTGTAAATACATATATAAAGGTAAAAAAAAAAAGAGAAATAGATACATGCACACGTCTACTCTTGATGAATAAGCCAGTGTTCATTCATTGTGATATCCTCTGAGGTATTATAATGACCACCACGTGACAAGAAGATGGAATGGGCTCGCAGGCGCGCGCCTGTACTCTGGCTCTGATGGAAGTGATGGGAATGATTATGAGGTGCTCGGCATTGTCTACATTGCACACCCTCCTCATCTGTCTTACTGACAGATGATGTGTATTCACGGATTGTCAAAGCCAGTGGCTATGCCCTAAATTTCACGCTGCCGCACCAATTACTGTTAGTACACAGGAAAAAAGTACTAAATTGTACTATTCCTTGTCACTGGGGTGGCAATCTCAAGCACACACCTTTTCAGTGGTGAGACCTGCATATAAACTATCTTGCCAGAATTTTTTGTGGACACCTGAACACCACATTAATATGTGGTTCTTCCCCAAACTGTTGCCACAAAGTTTGAAGCACAAAACGTTATGGAATGTCTTTGTATGATGTAGCACTACAATGTCTCTTCACAGGAACTATAAGGTCTAGCCCAAACCTCATCCAGCATGATAGTGCCCCTGTGCACAAAGCGAGATCCATGAAGACATGGTTTTAAAAAGGTTGTAGTAGAAGAACGTGAGAGAAACCTGACCTCAACCCCATTGAACGGCTTTGTGATGAATTGGATCACTGACTGAGCCCTAAGCCTTCTCACCCAACATCATTGCCTGACCTCAATAATAATCATGTGGCATCCCAGAAGAGTGTAGGTTATTATAACAGGAAAGGGGGACTCAATCTGGAATGGGATGTGGACATATAATGAATATGAGGTATTTAACAAATAATAAGCATTATAAAGTCCTCCTTCACAAGTCCATACAGTTTAAATTCCATTGAAATGCTAATTATATCTTTAGCGGTTAGCAAAAATGATTAACAGTTTGACAAAAGGTTGCAATTTGACAGCCGATTGATCCATTGATTTGCTTGCCTTTCTAGATGTTGTGCAATCATGTGGGGCAGCCTCCTCTGTGCCCACTATAGCGCCATAGTGTTATTATTCACCTACTGGTCAAAAATGTGAATTGCAACAAGTGCTAATAAAGGCCCATTGGGGCAGGAATCACGCTGCAGCATGCATGGCGGAGGAGTAGCAGACAGGACAGTTAATCACAGGGTTAGAATTTTTATGCCACACTTGGCTGGTTTAAAAATATTCTATGTCCACCAAAATCTTGTTGGACAAAGGTACATCTAAAACAAATCAAAATGACTGTATGCTGGTCGACTATATGTTGTCAAATCCCAACTGCCTTTTAATGAAAATAAGTCTTTATAGATCACATATACATATGCATAATGAAATTCCTTTCTTCACATACCCCAGCATGTCAGGAAGATGCGGTCAGCCATGATGCAGCGCCCCTGGAGCAGAGAGGGTTAAGGGCCTTGCTCAAGGGCCCAACAGTGCAGCTGTATATACATCTTTATGTCTTTATTTTTAAAGTATTTCTAGGTAGTCGTTTGATGGTTCATTAGTTATAAACAAATGTGGATGAAAAAAAAATCCAGTATGAAAACTTTTTGTTTGTATTTAGACTGGCCTCTTGTCAGTCATTTTATAGACACGCCCCCTACACCCCTTGTACATCCGCATACGTCTTTATGAGGAGTTGCATGTTTACACAGATGTAACTTGGCTTTCATGCAATTAAATGTCCGAGTGCACTTGGACATGATGCAATGACAGTTTGTGCTAATCTTAACTCTTCTGTAGTTGAACCACCATTGGTTTTTGGGGCGGAGCTTTGTGTACATGGGTGGAAATAGAGATGGGTTCAGTGAGTAAAATAAAAAATCATTCAAATCTTATTCTGCTCCGCCCATTTAAGGCTATGTTTTTTGCAAATCTTACCTAATGCACCTTTAAGGTGAATAACTTAATAATAAGCAGAGAGTTTAATGGTTAATTATTCACTGTTTAATTACTGTTATTCACTGTTAGATTACGTACGTTAGTAATGACGACGTGATTCAGTATGTTACATCAAATGTGTGCGATTTTAGAGTTTAGTATACATTAGAATAAAATTTGTAAAAAAAAAACCTGTTTCTAATGGCAGGTTAGAAGTATTTTATAGGCAGGTGGCCAGCCGGTATACTGTGGACATGTTTACTGATGTGTATACTATATATGGAATATGATTTCATATGAAGAATGTACTGTGAATGGATAGAAGAAGGACAAGTACACTGAGATGGCCTAGTTTGCAGTATGAGGACCTATCTAAAGCCCTATCTCTGCTATTCCTTACTGTCTAATCTGCCTTGTCACTTTACGGCACCATCAGTCATATTCCATCGAGTGTTTCCTTTACACTCTTGCACTCTTACCCAGACACACATGCATGCACATGCTCAGTGAACATTTAACACACCCAATGACAGTCCTCACTTTTCTCACTTAAGCAATCCTTCAGCAATTGGATAACACTGTATCACTGTATAAATACTGCCATTTAACTTTCCATCCATCTGTCAGTCAATCTCTTATGTCTCCCCTTCAGCTTTTTTTTTACATTGCTGTCTGTGTGTGATTCAAAGCTGACCTGATAAGCAATAATTAGATGCTGCTTGCTCTTATGATGACATCAGTACAGTAATCTACTCAGTTGCTGATCAAACACCTGAATTAGAACGGACGTTAACTTAATCTTAATGTTTAACATTGGATTTGAAACAGATAATATCTAATTATACTCTAGGTCTGATTAACAATATGAAAGGAATATTTACTTTTAGGTGTGTATTTACCATGTCTTTATTTTGGCTGTTTGTAGCTGAAGAAGAAAACGTGTGTGAGGAGAATGTTCAAACTATTGCTTCTTCCTTCTCAACCATACCAACACAAGTATCCTTGAATGGACTGTAGTTCCGACACACGTATTTGCAATGCAGCTCAGGCTCATACCATATGACTCAGGCACTCGTATGATTCTGGGTCTTGCACCAGAGCTGATTTAAATTGGAAATGTGAGGTATCATTCTCTTGACTGACTCATTTAAATCCAGCATATTACAAACCCAGTGACTTTTATGTTTATTAATAGTTTAAAAGATATAGTTATGTTGCATTAGTGGTGCTTGTAAGAGGCCATTTGCAAGTCGTAATAAGTTTGGTGTGCGATTTGGGGAAGAAAAAAAACATGCACATCTCCTTGAAAGTGTGTCTTTTGTTTGATCTGTCTGTGTAATTAAAACTCATACAAAGCTTCTTTAACCACACTTCAACAGTTACAGGCTTGAGTGGCTACTGGTACTGTACTATTGCAGTGAACCTGCAGCAACATTTTGGACTAAAATTGCAGGACAGCAGTAAAAGCAGACAATAGCTGGTATCATTAGCAACAAGCTAACTGGCTAACATTAATAATAAATAGTATGGTCAGATTAGTATTGTATATTAATTGATCTAAACCAGTACTTATATAAACTAATTTGAAAGTAGAGAAGGGTGACTTTGCACTGTTCACAGTGTAGTTTGTGCAGCTATGTTAATTCAATGTCCTTCGGTAAAGTCTAGTTAAGGGTTTTTATATGGATTTTTTTTGGGGGGGGGGGGGGGGATGTTGTTTTCAGTGGCTTTTAGCAGTTGTAGGCAGGGAATTACAAGTTCCGATATCACCTCAAATTCAGCATTAGCTAGAGGCAAGGTGAATCTGATGACCCAGCTAGTTAGGGGCTGGATGCTAGCTGGCAGGCAGTGCCAATGATCTCCTGCTAATACATGTTAAATGTTAAATGTCTGCACTTATATAGTGCTTATTTAACCTTAGCGATTCTACAACGTGATTTTCACTAGTTCTCATTCACGCATTGACACAATGATACTTACAAAACCAAAGAAACTGCATAATTGATTGTTCCTTAACCATTTCCAAGGTTACTCTTATGACCCTGCTGAACAAAACAACAGACACCATCACATAAATTGTAATGGTTTCAAAGACAAATACCATTACAAACCATCAGATACGCATTAAAACCATTACCATTAATGGTCCTTAATGATATCTACTAGACATAACATACAGTGCCTTGTGAAAGTATTCGGCCCCCTTGAACTGTTCGACCTTTTGCCACATTTCAGGCCTCAAACAAAGATATAAAACTGTAATTTTTTGTGAAGAATCAACAACAGGTGGGACACAATCATGAAGTGGAACCAAATTTATTGGATATTTCAAACTTTTTCAAGAAATAAAAAACTGAAAAATTGGGCGAGCAAAATT
>JAFFST010055683.1:138563-152752 GCA_022414735.1 Noturus placidus
CACACAGGTGGATTCTATTTATCAACATTAGACATTTAGGTCAAGATTGGATCATTCAGAGATCCTCACTGAACTTCCGGAGAGAGTTTGCTGCACTGAAAGTAAAAGGGGCTGAATAATTTTGCTCGCCCAATTTTTCAGTTTTTTATTTGTTGAAAAAGTTTGAAATATCCAATAAATTTCGTTCCACTTCATGATTGTGTCCCACCTGTTGTTGATTCTTCACAAAAAATTACAGTTTTATATCTTTATGTTTTGGGCCTGATATGTGGCAAAAGGTCGAACAGTTCAAGGGGGCCGAATACTTTCGCAAGGCACTGTATATGTCCAAATGAGCACAGAGAGAGTTAATCCAACACTGGGGATTTTGCCTGGAAGGGTGAGGGCTAACTCTGAGTCACATGATGCCATTTATCCACATCTATTCAAACTGCTGCTCATACTGTGTTATAGAGGAAAGAGCTATCTGCCCTCTTCCACATACAAGAGCTCGCAGATTATATACCATTATTGGCTAGTGTTACTGTGATTGACAGGGAACAGAGTAATTCGGTCCATCCCAGTTTTGCTCCCTTGTTTCCTAGCCCCGATTGTGGCATCGTCAGGATTCAGACTCGCAATCTTGCATCTTTATAACATTCATTATGTGGCTTGTCCATGTCAACAACCATCTGTCTTTTTGTGATGAAAAGCTCTTTTGTTTTCCCTGTAGTGATGGATATTAAATGTGTGTGCACGCTAATATTTGGTCAAAGGCAACAAGTTGCCGTCTGGATGCTGAAAGCAATTTTTAAAGAAAAAAGACAAGGTTTGATTTGAGTGTATTTTTATGTTTGTTTCTGTTCTTTTTTATTTGTTTATTTGTTTATTTATTTGTTTGTTTGGAAGAAAAGAACATTTTTAGTTGTTTCAGTCTCACAGTTGCCCATTCTGTAGAAGGATGCCAGACATTATGGAGCTGACACTTGGTTGTGTTTGTGTTACCTGCTCAACCTGACTGTAACCTAAAATTATTCAACTATTATTCAGGCGTGATGTCATAACTTATGCAACATATGTCAGGATGATTGTTCATGACACCTTAGAAATTTGTGTCACAGATTAGGTTTCACATACAGTAATACACACACACACACACACACACACACACACACACATGCAAATTTAGTTAGGATGGATACACACAAGGAATTTGGTATAAGCTATTAGAAATGTTATCTCTGAACTTGCTTTATAATCTCTCTCTCGCTGATGTGTGTGTGTGTCTGTCTGTCTGTGTGTAGACATACTCAGGCCTCTTTTGTGTGGTCATAAACCCGTACAAGAATCTGCCCATTTACACAGAGTCCATCGTAGAGATGTATCGTGGGAAAAAACGTCATGAGATGCCACCACACATCTACGCCATATCAGAGGCAGCGTACAGGAGCATGTTGCAAGGTACCACATGCAGCTCCACCCTGGTTTACTTGTGTCACACAAGCAGTATAAATGATCACAGCAATGTTGCAGTGTGTGGACAACTGTTTTGAAAAAGACAAACCCATACTGAGCTTATTTTTGAAAACATTGACACATATATCACCCATGTTGTTTCTACACGGATCTACCACACAGATACAGTCTAATTTTATTTTACTAACACTAACGTCCTCTTTATTGTTTTTGTTATACACTTTAAACTGCATTAAAAGCTTTTGGCATTTCATTAATGAGCAATGGGAGGTTTTTCCAAAGTACTGCTTTTACACGTACATCCAAACAGCTTCTATTTCAAGAAACCATTTATTAGAACAGTGATCTGTGTGTGTGTGTGTGTGTGTGTGTGTGTGTGTGTGTGTGTGTGTGTGTGTGTGTGTGTGTGTGCGTTTGTTATCACAGATGCGTCCTCACAGTAAAATGCTCACTCTTTGTTTTCCACCCTCTCCTTTAACAGACAGAGAAGATCAGTCCATTCTTTGCACGTGAGTATTATAACCTACACTTGCAGAGCAGATGTATTAAAGGTTATTATTACAGTCTGTATAAACTCCTCACATCACATACATTTGTCTGCCTCTTCAAAATAGCAGAGATTCTATGAGATGTGATGATGAGGCGTGCTTGGAGTTCTTTTGGCAGGCGTGTTTATTTATTTTTTTTTATTTTTACAGAGAGTTCATCCCGCTGCAGCTGCCTTTATAGAAGTTTTGGCTAATATTATAAAGCGATCCAGTTCCTCCTGCTGGTTGTGTGCTCCACTGTTTGTGTTTTTTGGTGTTGCACATTTCAGTGAGAGTGTCTAACTAAAGACAGTTTCCACAAAGGCCATTTATCTCTTGCCAGTGTTTATTTTATAGCTTTTAGCTCTGCTATGTTTTTATTGTGGCGTTTATTAGGCTTAGTCTGCATGTGTGTATTTGAATGTTTCTGTTGTCATTTTGTGTGTGTGTCTGTGTGTGTGTGTGTGTGTGTGTGTGTGGGTGTGTGTCTGTGTCTGTGTGTCTGTGTCTGTGTGTGTGTGTGTGTGTGGGTGTGTGTGTATGTGTTCGTTCCAGAGGGGAGTCCGGAGCAGGGAAGACAGAGAACACTAAGAAAGTGATTCAGTACCTGGCACACGTGGCATCTTCTCACAAAAGTGGCACTCTTGGCCGCAGCAAGGACAGCACTCTGCAGGTCAGTACAGAATGATGACATGGGACATTGCTGCGTCTCAATTCGCATACTTATACTATGCACTAAAAGTTTGTACTCTTTTTGTGAAGAAAAAGGACATATATTTGAGTGTGTAGCAAAAGAGTATATAAGTACTGGGACATATTAACACATCATGTAATGGAAGAGAACGTTGTTGCCTAGATACGCACACTGTCACTTCATGCATTATTCCTTATATAATTTATACTATATAATTTAATGTAATATATCCTCGATTTATTTTTCCACATTTCATCTACCCCTCGGTGAAGCAAACCATGACAGAACTCCACCTCCATCACACGAGGAGTTATGGGTAATATTAGCTGAAAAAGTGTCCACGGATTGACATTTTGAAAATAGTCGACCATCCTTTGGTACCTGTGCAATACTCATTTCAACATACTATGATTTGGGACACTCTAATTCTAATCTTGGTTGCTATTTAGGACGGATGCTAGGCAAATTGGCATGATTCCTAGCAAATGATTCCTACTGTCACTTTTATTTTTATATCAATAAAGAAAAGCAGCCTGTGCATCTCCATATGGTCTTTTAATGGTTATCCTTTCCTCCTTTGCTTTGCTTCATTAACATGTGCCTTTTCTTTTCTTTACTTTTCTCATGCTCACTCTTGCACTTTTCTTGTCCTCTCCACTCTTATCCTCTGTGCTTAAGATGGATGGTACGCGTTCTCTGGGTCGTGGCAGTAGTACTGTAAACAGGGTAAGTGGGTCATGATCTTAGAAATAACACACCCTGTGATTCATATCACACTCTGCTCTTTCTCCAGTGTGCACAGAATCAGAAGTTCACTAGTTCATGTGTGTTGAACTCAAATCCAGATGTGTTGGCATAATCAGGCCAATTTTCCGAACATTATAGAAGCCACATTCAACCACAAGAAAAATAAAATAATGTTTAATTTCCACACATTTAAGCCAGTTAGCAGCCAAATGGCATATCAGACATATCAATGGTCATCCTCAAGGGCACAGGAGTTTTTACTTAATAAGAACTTTTAGAAAATTTATCAAGACGTTGTCCTCATTGCTAAATTTGAAATTCCTCTTTAGTCCCCTTTAGTTCCACCACTTCCCTACAACTTCTAAATTGCAGTTTGCGCTCTTAAAGTAGAATGTAGGATGTTTCTGTGTTTAACTGTATGCAGTATTAGGCAATAAATTGTATGGTCCTAAATTTATTATGATCCTACTTAGGCTAATTAAATTAAATTACAATTATTAAAAATGTTTTTTTTTTCCATTTGGCATTTTGTCTACTCCACTGTCTACTTTCAAAGAGTAAAATCTGCTCACAGTGCTGCATATTTCTGTGCTGTTGCTGCTGTACTGTAAATACAGCCAGCTGTGTACAAAGGTTATTTTGCAATGTAACAACTTTGTGCTCTTTCTGGTCCTCAGCTCGGTTACTATATTTAGTATATTTAATGGTGACTTAATTGTATTCTTTAATAGCATTCATGTAGAGACCACACCGGGAAATATCCACTAAGAACAATCATGTACTCACATGTTTTTCTGATGTCTTTGCAGCCAGCTATACTATTGACAATTGGGGGGGTGCTTTGCACGTGTGGAGCTGATGACCAGAATGCTTTTCGGGGTAGAATTATTATCATTATAAAACCTCCAAATCCAAATAGGCTGTGAATAAGTGAAAATGCTTGGTAGTGCTCTAGGACATTTCAATATTATTGTCTGTATTCAGCCTGTGGGACTTGAGTTTGACAGCTGTACACTAGATGCTGGACCCACTGAATCAGAACGGTTGCTGTTTGCACTTTTTGGTGGTTTTCAAATATCACAAATCTAATCTACAGTGTATAAACAATATTGTCATATTAACCACATTGTGCACTTTTTAAATGTTGGGTCATTTGTTTTGTGTTTTTATATGTTCCTTTAAACATGTCTTCTGTTTTTGCTGTTATTTTAACATATGTTCTGTCATATTTTTTTCCCCTGTGTTTCTCCTGCACTTCATCCCTTCCTTTATTGCTGTGCTCTAACAGAGTGTGCAGTATGTGAGTATGGCCTGACTCTGTGTTTGGAGATGGCAATGATTTGACTGTGTGCTGCGTTGCAGTTCTCCTGTACACTGTAGCCTTAGCAGAACTTAGCAGGGACGGTAACGTGTCCAGCCTCAGTCAGATTTATTTTTACTGCCGGACACAGAAAGTATATACTGTGTAACACACACAAACACACACACAAATGTGCACATATCCAAAGACTGAGGTTGTTCACCTTTATTATTAGTTGTGCACATTTATAGTAGTTGTAATTAATTTATAATAGCTGAATTAAAAATAGATTACTAAAATGTGTGTAGTGCTTAATTAATGCCTGGCTGCTCCCTCTTGCTTGTTTTCTGTTCATAATGGAGCTTGTATTTGCTGGAGCTTTGCAGTATCACACACAGTTGGGGCACAGATAATGTTTTTTTGTTTTGTTTTGTTGGGTTTTTTTTTTTTTTTTCAATTTATTGACATATTACTCTCTGTATTCCTGTAGGGGGAGCTAGAGAGACAGCTACTGCAGGCCAACCCTATTCTAGAGGCCTTTGGCAATGCCAAGACCGTCAAAAATGACAATTCTTCTAGATTTGTAAGACTCTTTTATCCACACAAATATGTGAAATGCTGTATCTAGCTAAAACTGTGCTTTAGCACTAGTTTTTAATTATGTTTTGCTGTTGTTTCAGGGTAAATTTATCCGTATTAATTTTGATGTGGCCGGATACATAGTCGGTGCCAACATTGAGACCTGTATCCTTTGATTATTTTAATGAATGAAGGATATCAAATTATTTATTATCTTTATTCACTTTGCCTCAGTTTGTTTTTGATTTATTGTGTCTCAGTTGGCCCGATCATATGTGTTGTATTTCCGTGCACTAATTGTGTACCCTTAACCAGTGTGTGTGTGTCAGACCTTTTGGAGAAGTCTCGAGCCATCCGGCAGGCCAAAGAAGAAAGAACCTTCCACATTTTCTACCAGCTACTCTGTGGAGCCTCTGAGGCCATGAGAGGTAAGAACACACAGACACACACACAGTCACACTTCCACTCTTTCTGTACAGCTAGATTTTTTTTAAAGTTTTTTTTTTTTAACCATATGCTCATGTACTTTCTGTGTAGTGGAGCTGCTCCTGGGTGGTGCAGATCATTATCGCTTCTTGTGTGGGGGTTCAATTCCTGTTCCAGGTCAGAGTGACGCTGAGAACTTCACTCAGACCATGGACTCCATGAGCATCATGGGTTTTACACAAGAGGAGTGCACATGTAAGTAAAAGAAATAAAGGCTCTTCCCAAATCCCATAATAATATAAAGAGGAACTATTGCTTCTAAAACTACCTGAAAAATAAATAAATAAACAAACACATTTGTGTGACTAAAGATCCAATTCACTGTGGAGAAGCATGTCTGTGTAGAAAACTGATAGAATCAAATGTTAAAAAAAAGACTATATCTATCTAAATGTTTACAAAATTATTATAACACAGAGCTGTTGAATTCTGTATTCTGATTGGTCGGAAGGACAGCATGTGGAAAACTGCGATGGTACAATAATAATAAAAAATTTTGGGTTGTGTAGTTATTTGATAAAAATCAACTTTGAGATGGTAACAGTAGCTCCACTTTGTATAACCATCCTGTCGAAGATGAATTTCCTAAGATAACATAAGAATGGCATTTGTTTCCACTATCTAATTCCTATTTTTGCCTCTCAGCCATGTTGAAGGTGATCTCTGCCGTGCTGCAGTTTGGGAACATCAGCTTTCAAAAGGAGAAGAACTCTGACCAGGCGTCTATGCCTGACGATACAGCTGCACAGAAACTGTGCCACCTGCTGGGCATCAGTGTGCTGGAGTTCAGTCGAGCGATTCTCACTCCCCGCATCAAAGTGAGCCGCGAGTATGTGCAGAAGGCACAGACCAAGGAGCAGGTGCGTGAGTGTGATAATGTACGTGTGTTTGGTGGTTGTGATGGTCTGATGTGCTCATTTGTATGTTATTTTCTGCACTTGGATGTGTTCAGGCAGACTTTGCGGTGGAGGCTCTGGCGAAGGCCACTTATGAGCGCCTGTTCCGCTGGCTAGTGCACCGCATCAACCGAGCTCTGGACCGCAGACAGCGACAAGGAGCCTCCTTCATCGGCATCCTGGACATCGCTGGGTTTGAGATCTTTCAGGTAAGACTGATGATGAGGTGAAGACACCTGACACTGAAATAGACCATTCACATCTATTTTCATATGGAAAGTTGAAAAGTTGAGCTCTTCGGTACACTTATCCTTTCTCCTTTTTTCTTATGTTCTCTTGTATTTTCTCCAGCTGAACTCCTTTGAGCAGTTGTGCATAAACTACACCAATGAAAAGCTGCAGCAGCTTTTTAACCATACCATGTTTGTGCTGGAGCAAGAGGAGTACCAACGCGAAGGCATTGAGTGGAACTTCATCGACTTTGGGCTCGACCTGCAGCCCTGCATCGACCTTATTGAGAGACCGGTGTGTGTGTGTGTGTGGTGGGGTGGCTGGATGCATGAGGGAACATGTCACTGTATATAAGATTTTATATTTTCATCAATTGATTGATCAATCAATTCAGTTACATTTGATTGATCAATCAATTCAGTTACAGAACATTTGAGTTGGAATAATTTGCAAGAGTGTGCGTATAAACACAATGAGGCTGTGGTAGATGAGATTTCCTGTTCGCCGTGATGACGTTTAATGTCCTCGACAACCTCTGTAGTCCCATTTAGCCACTTGTTAGCAACCGCCTTCAAGACACATAAAATCGTAACAAAATCATTAGTTGGGTACTAGTGATGTATTGCATATTGTAGAATAAAACATGAAAATATATTGTGTTTGTGTTAACAACAGCCCTTATTTCAGGTGTTCAGCCTGCTGTCATTCAAATCACAAGTTTATATGCTCATCCCGGTTCTTTACTGTTGCTTGTTTGTTTAAACAGGCCCATCCACCCGGCGTGTTAGCACTGTTGGATGAAGAATGTTGGTTTCCACGGGCAACAGATCGATCGTTTGTGGATAAGCTGTCGACTGAGCAGGGCACGCATCCCAAGTTCTTCAGGCCACGGCAGCTCCGTGAAGAGGCAGATTTCTCTATAATCCACTATGCTGGCAAGGTCTTATCTTGTTCCTTCTTCAGCCACTTTCCATTTGTCCTCAGCAGAGATCAGATTCAGGACTAGAATCGACTTTAGTCTCTCTCTGTCTCTTAATCTGTCTGTTTCTTTTCTTCATTCCAGGTGAACTACAAGGCTGACGAGTGGTTAGTGAAGAACATGGATCCTTTGAATGATAATGTAGCATCTCTTCTACACCAGTCATCTGACCACTTCATATCAGAGCTCTGGAGAGAGGGTGAGGAGATGTGTGTTTGTGTGACAGTGACAGTGATGTTCTAGTAAACTGA
Organism: Noturus placidus; assembly: GCA_022414735.1. Lineage (NCBI taxonomy): Eukaryota > Metazoa > Chordata > Actinopteri > Siluriformes > Ictaluridae > Noturus > Noturus placidus. Next base: position 146,709 of record JAFFST010055683.1, read on the forward strand.
ATAAAACCTGCACTGAAATGACTTCTCGCTAATAACTAACTAATAAATTAATATTACATTTATTTCCTTTATTAATATTAAATTTATTTGTATTAATATTCTCTCTGTGTCTTCTTCTTCACCCCCTGTTCTTTTCTACTTTGTCTCTGCTCTTCTCTTCTCTTTCTCCTCTGTCTTATTCCTTCCCTCAGATATTCAGACACTTCCTCGTGTCTACTTTTTTGACTCCTATGCTTCCTTGCAGACTAATGGCTCTGACGGCAGTAGGTTTATCCTCCCATGTCTGTGTCCCTCTCACTCATTTCACTTATCTTGTACTGTCTGTATTGTGTATCCATTTAGGTCTGCATCATCTTTTCCCTTTTTTATTTTTCCTGTATGTGCCCAAGGTGTGTGTATGTATGTGTGCTGCACTCTGTGCTAAGTAGTAGTTCTAGTCCCAGTCATACTATAGCATTTCTATAGTATACACACTGGCTTTGTTTGGAGATCCCATTTCAGTGTGTGATTGCATCTAGTTTCTGCTTGTGTAGTGTTTTTTTATCCCCTTGTGTTTTGTGGATATGCAGAATTCCCACTTAAATTCTAAATTACTTGTGAAATATTCCAAATAATTTGAATATATTTAAATCTTGAAACCATTACAATCACTTGACTTTTATGTAAATGTGTATTTTACTAGACAACCAAAAGTTTAACTCTCTAGCCAAATGTTTCAGTACAGTGAATTAGTATTTTAAAACTAAATCAATGTACTGTCTGTTTTTTTGTTGTTGTTTTTGTTTTGTATTTTGTTTTCATTTACTAGTGTTGCTGCTCTTGCTGGATGTGCATGCTACTTAAATAAACATACTGGGCTTCCTTATTGTTGTACCGATATATTGATAATGTTCATGCATGTAGCTTTGGCTTATTTGTCTATGGTTTATGCTGATGCATTCAATTTTATAAACTTTAAGTGTACAGCATAATAGGAATATTTGTAAGTTTGTTGGGGTTTTTGCATTTCAAGGAAATTCTATCCTTCTGCGTTATCACATATCGACCTGTTGTTTGTCCTGCTTAGTGGAAAGGATTGTGGGATTGGACCAAGTATCGTCTGGAGGTCTGGCAGAGAGCAGTGGGCCAGTGACGTTTGGAGCAGCTGGGCTGAAGACAAAGAAGGGAATGTTCCGGACAGTTGGACAACTGTACAAAGAGTCACTGACCAAATTGATGGCCACACTGCGTAACACCAACCCAAACTTCCTGCGTTGCATCATCCCCAACCATGAGAAGAGGGTGAGAGAGACCTTTAATAGATGTGGTTAATTGAATGTTGATTATAAATATGGAATCATTTCTACAAACATATTTTAACATAACATTTTTAGCTTTAGATATGTGATGTTGTGATTAAATTTCCCTTTCCTTGTTACTTATGCCACAACCTATTTAATGCTCGAGTCTGATTGGTCAAAAAGTGATTAATTTTTGCTTAACAGCATGGCTGTAATTCATATCTGTTTTAACTTAATTTGCTGGTTCAATTACAGTGACATGAAAAAATAAGTACACCCAATGGAAATTGTTGGCTTTTTTTGACACGTTTGGACCAGCAAACATTTGATCATTTTTGAAACAGAGCCTATTAATGAATGAACCACACAGAAAATAGCGTTATCAATTATTTATTCAACAGAAATATCAATAGATGTGATATTCTTCTGTGGAAAAACTAAGTACACCCTCGGCCTCAGAAGCTACTGTAGTATTTCCCCCTTTAGCAGAAATGACTTCTTGTAGGCATTTTGCATAATTGTCCACCTGGCTTGCTGGAATTTTTTACCACTCTTCCATGTAATATTCTTTCAGTTGCAAGATGTTTGAGGGTTTTCTTGCATGTACGGCCCATTTCAAATCCCCCACAACATTTCAATGGGATTCAAATCCGGGCTTTGACTTGGCCATTCCATAACCCTACATTTCTTCTTTTTTAGCCATTCCTTGGTGGATTTGCTAATGTGCTTAGGATCATTATCCTGTTGAAAGGTCCACTTTCGGTTCAGTTTCAACTTTTGGACAGATGGCCTTACATGATCTTTAAGCACGCTTAAAGATAAATATGATGCAAAATTCATAATTAAATAATTAAATGCAAGCTGTCTAGTCCCTGAGGCAGCTAAGCAACCCCAGACAATAACATTTCCACCACCGTGCTTCACAGTTGGTATGAGGTGCTTCTCCTGAAAGGCTGTCTTTGGTCAAACATGTCTGCTGTTACTGTGGCCAAACATCTCTATCTTTGATTCATCTATCCAGAATACATTATTCCAAAAGGCCTGGTCTTTGTCTATGCTCATTGGAAAACTGAAGTCTTGCAAAGGCTTTTTCCTGGCTTTTTCCTTGCAAAGGCTCATTCCTCCCATGCATGTCAAATTTGTTCAATCTCTTTCTGATTGTAGAAGCATGCACTTTGACACCAACAACTGCAAGACTTACTAACAGATCCTTTGATGAATTGTAGGTTCTTGGAGACTTTTTTGCATCTTATGGTTTGCTCTTGGGCTGAATTTCTGGGATGGCCAGTCCTGGACAAATTGGTAGTCATTTTAAATCAGTGCCATTTGTATATTATGTATTTTACAGTGGAGTGATGTATTTCACATACCGTACTTTCTGGACTATAGAGTGCACCTGAATATTAGCAGAACCCACTAAATTTAAAAAGAAAAAAATATTTGTACATATATAGGCCGCACCTGTCTATAAGCCGCAGGTGTAACACGAGATATTTACACAGAAAGATGTTACACAAAGATTCTTTTTAACTTTTAAATGCTTTATTCCGAACAGTGTTTAGTATTCCGAAGAATTTAGTGTGAGTGCGTTTGATTTAATTCGAACAGTTTCATTGGTCCACTGTGACCTGTTCGGTAATTTCATTGGTCCGATGTGATGAGGCTAAATGTTTTGGCTGCATGAAGCTCGTTAGCCCGTAAAAATCCATAAATTAGCCACACCATTGTTTAAGCCACAGTGTTCAAAGCGTGTGAAAAAAGTAGCGGCTTATACACCGGAAAATACGGTAATTTGGAGATCTTTTTAAATCCCTTACCAGACTCCTAGACATCCACAACCGTTTTTTCTGAAGGCCTTAAAGAACTCTTTAGATCTTGGCATGAAGACACCACACAGCTCAATAACAAAGGGAACACCAGACACTAGATTTGAGAGGGGTATTAATTAACCTGTTATAAGCCTGTTCCACCTGCACTCCCTAAACAGCTTCTAATCACTGGCACCCAATCATGAACACCGGATTTTAATTTTATGGATTTGAAGCTGTACTAACTTTTTCCATGTGACTGATCTCCTTGTGACTTTTTTATTAATTTAAATTGTGAAAATTACTACAAAAGGTAAATTTTATGTCATTTGATAGAGTGTATCAAGTTTATTAATAGGCACTGTTTCAAAGAGGATCAAATGTTTGCTTGTCCAAATATGTCAAAAAAAGCCAACAATTGACATGAGTGCTTATGTGCTCATTTTTTCACATAACTTTATGGTGCTGTTTCTATAGTAACAACTCTTTCCCAGTGGCATTTAATACCACATAAAAAACATGCTGTTATGTAACAAGAAAAAACATATAATTATTAATATGGTGGGCTCTTTCTGTAAGGTATTTCTTTTACATTTATTTAAGGCATCAGTCAACTTTCAGCCATGGGAGAGTCTTTAGGCAGACAAGAGAGGGTACAACAAAATTTTTAAAATGTAGTTGACAAAGAGGAATAAAATAATTATTTGGTAATAGTAAATCCACTTGGCATCGGGCCACATCACAGCACCCGATAGTGGATTATTTTCCTATAGCAGTACACCCCATTGTGTGTTCCTTACATATCACACATGTATTGTTTTCTCTCTCTCTCTCTCTGTCTCTCCCTCTCTCTCTCTCTCTCTCTGACTTATAAGGCAGGGAAGTTGACCCCTCACCTGGTCTTGGATCAGCTTAGATGTAATGGAGTGCTGGAGGGGATCAGAATCTGCAGACAAGGCTTCCCCAACCGTATCCCCTTCCAGGAGTTCAGACAAAGGTCTGTGTGTGTTTCTCTTGACTGTGTGAGCACAGCCACCTAGATTCTCCTCAGACTCCTACTCAGGCTGTCCTGCTCAGGTTCTCTCTCTCTTTACAAAATGATCTACATTATATGAGTGTAATGAGAGTGGGCTAATTGTTTTCACGTAGAAACTTTGAAAAGCTCTCGGAAAAGCTTCTTTATTACATCCTCAGTTGACCTAGCTGCTGTCTGTTAGGTATGAGATTCTGACTCCCAGTGCTATACCTCGTACCTTCATGGATGGAAAGCAGGCCTCTGAGCTTATGGTGAGTACTAAAATTAAAACCTTTAGTGTAGATCTTCTTAACATAAAGGAATTTATGGCTGTTGTGTTTTTGTGCCGTACAGTTGTTATTAAGACACTAAGTGTTGTGTAAATGTGTTCAGATCAGGGCTCTGGAGCTGGACGGGAATTTGTTCCGGGTGGGGCAGAGTAAAGTGTTTTTCCGAGCTGGAGTGCTGGCACACCTGGAGGAAGAGAGAGATCTGAAAATCACTGACACCATAATACGATTTCAAAGTGCTGCACGCGGATACCTGGCTAGAAGGTGTGTCTGTGGTTTTATTGGTTGGCTTGTAGAATTTCAAGAGAAAAAAATTATTAAACTCTGGAGTATTTACAATATTGTATCATGACAATATTAATAAGAGTTTTATTTTGCACATTTTGATTTTGGCATATTTGCGTTAAATGCTTTATTCTTCTGTAGAGCTTTCCAGAAGAAGCAACAGCAGCTAAGTGCACTGCGTGTGATGCAGAGAAACTGTGCTGCCTACCTGAAGCTACGCAACTGGCAGTGGTGGAGACTCTTCACCAAGGTAATATACAGCACAGTTTGCACCAGTCCAGTGTTTTGTGATCACTGCGTCATACTGCAAAGGATCAAAACTATTCATATTGTCAATAAGAGTCAAAAGGATATGGGATAACATTTCATAATTTTCATACACTGATTATCCAGAACATGTGCTTAATTTACTCCATTGTTAAGGATTAGTTACTTAGGCTTTTTACTTTTTATGTCTGCCCAGGTGAAGCCGCTGCTGCAGGTGACTCGTCAAGACGAGGAAATTCAGGCTCGAGAGGCACAGCTTCAGAAAGCCAAGGATAACCTGAGCAAAGTGGAGCATGATTATGTAGAACTGGAGAGGAAACACCAACAGGTATAACAAGTCATCATGTCTCTTTCACTCCTCTCTCTTTTCTCCTCTGTCCCTATTGTTCCAGTCTTGCAACAGTTTCCTCAAACTCTGTGTCTGTGTGTCTGTAAAAGGCCTGTATGTATATATATATATATATATATATATATATATATATATATATATATTTCCACACATTTCTGTAAATATTTGATGATAACTTTTCATGTGACAACACTGAAGAAATGACACTTTGCTACAATGTAAAGTAGTGAGTGTACAGCTTGTGTAACAGTGTAAATTTGCTGTCTCCTCAAAATAACTCAACACACAGACATTAATGTCTAAACCACTGGCAACCACTGTTCAAGCTGAATCCTTTAAGAGGGGCATTTTTTCAGAGACATATGCAACGATTTGGTCTCAAGACGATTCTTACAATGTTAAAACCATTAGTGCCTGAGAGGAGGAATTGGGTCTGGAGCTTGAGGATGATTATTGGGGCAGAGTGTTAGATAATATACGGACCACCACCTCCTGTGCTAGACTTAGTTTCATACAGTTTAAAGTGGTCCATAGAGCTCACCTCTCTAGGAGTAAACTATCTAAAATATATTCCAATGTTCCCGACATGTGTGAAAAATGTAAACTTTCACCGTGTAACCTGAGTCATATGTTTGCACTCTGTCCCAAACTACAGAACTTTTGGATCTCCTTTTTTAGGACTATGTCTGACATTCTTAGAATCAATTTGGAGGTTTGTCCTTTAATTGCCATCTTTGGTGTTTCATCTCA
>JAFFST010055683.1:155725-176139 GCA_022414735.1 Noturus placidus
ATTTCGACCTCCCTCCCTGCTCTGGTGTTCTCCTCCCTTCCTGTAGCCCTTTCACAATACACAGATAATCCTATAGTATGTACCTCTCTAAAAATTTTCTACCAGGGGCTCCTATATGTAATAACCACCTCTTTCCCCCCTCCTTTATAGACTCCACATTCTCTCTTTGGGAACAAAAGGGTCTGAAACGCTTTGAGGATCTTTTCATCAACGATGTGTTTGCGAATTTTTCTGAATTATCCTCGTCATACAGCCTGCCTCCATCTCACCCCTTTCTTCTTCCCTTTTATTTTTTTGTATGGATTTATGAAAATAATACGAAACATATGTAATTGAATTACATGTATATGAATCATAAATAAATGAATCATATGTAAACATTCCTAGCTGTTATTGGGGTAAAAAAAATATTGATTCTGTATTGATATATTTTGTTGTACTCTGAAAAGTGTATGAGAATCAATAAAAATATAAATCCAGAAAGAGGTGTATTTACATAAGATGCAGTTAGATAAGTTCATCTAAATTTCTTGGAAAAGGGAATTTGACCTGGTAGATTTTAAACGTAACACATGTTTATAACATGTTATTACAGGGGCTTTAATTTCTACCCATGAGCATAGCAGTGACATAAAGTGTTCCTCTTTACTTGTTTTGTGTGTTTAGGTCTCGGCGTGAGGCTGAATTGGGAGAACTGCAGAGACTCGTTGAAGAGGACACACGGCGTCATGAAGCCCAGCTCTCAGAGATGCGAGTCAAACACAGCGCAGCCATCGACTCCCTGCAGGAGCAGTTGGACAACGCCAAGCGAGTGAGTGTGAGCTTCTGAGTTGTGTAAACCTATAATCACGGTCACAGTGTTATTAAGGTAGTTTACTTTTATCCACATACAGTATGATTACTTGTGTAAGTAACTGTGCTGTGTGACATCAGTCGCGTCAGTCTCTGGAGAAGGCGAAGGCTGTACTGGAGGAGGAGCGCGGGAACCTGACAGCTGAGCTAAAGACCCTGCAGGGGGGCAAGATGGAGAGTGAGAGAGCAAGGAAGAGAGCTGAGGGGCAGCTGCAAGAGCTCACAGCTCGCCTGGCCCAGGCCGAGAGAGAGAGGGAGGAGAGGGAGGACAGGCTTCACAAACTTCAGGTATAGAGGAGGAGACAAGTTGGACAAGTGATGGAATCGTGAGCATTGTATTAAAATATGTTTCCTATGTGTATTGTATGGATTGTTTGGATTTCATAAGAACATCTGGATAGTGGAATATGTTACAGTAATTCTACTAAACATAGGATATTATACTGGCTTATATTTGAAGCGTGTGGAAATTTTGATGGTAACCATGTATGTATGTTTGTCTCTGCGGAACAATTTCATTTTAGTTGGAGATAGACTCTCTGTCCAGCTCTCTGTCTGCATCTGACTCCAAATCCCATCGTTTGAACAAAGAGGTCAGCAGTCTGGAGAGTCAACTACATGATGCTCAGGTAAGTTCTGTGTGTTCACACTGGTGCTTTTTGACTCTCACAAGGAGAAGTTTGAGATGATACTTCTTAAGAGTTACACGTGTTTTTGATATTAGCCAGTTTGTGATCTCTTTTTTATTAAACTGTTCTCCATATCACGGAAACTATTATGCGATTGCAGTAGGCCTGTGCTAAATAAAGGGGTGTGTGTGTGTGGTGCTGCTGCAGGAGCTGCTGCAGGATGAGACGCGTCAGAAGCTGGCACTTGGATCCCGGGTGAGAGCTCTGGAGGACGAGAAAACAGCTCTGACGGAGAGGGTGGAGGAGGAGGAAGGAAAAACCAGAGAACTCGCACGCCAGATCCAAACATACACTCAACAGGTGCATATTTCCACACACCTAGGCATACATGTTCTTTTTAACTTTCTTCATTTGGAATTGTGGAGTTTATGTGCTGTTTTCTAATTGTTTCATATGCCTGTAATTTTTTTAACATTTTCTTTCCTTCTTGTGCTCAGCTTTTTGAGTTGAAGAGGCAGTTAGAAGAAGTGAATGCAGCTGTGGAAGCAGGAGAGGAGAGCAAGAGAAAATTACAGAGGGAGCTAGAAAGCGCCATGCAAAGAGAGAGAGCCAAAGAAGAGGAGAGGGAGCGAGTGGAGCGCCAGAAGGAGCGCCTGAGGGAGGAGATAGAAGACATGACTATTGCCTTGCAAAGAGAGAGACAGAACTGCACTGCTCTGGAAAAGAGACAGAAGAAATTTGATCAGGTTAGAGCTGAATGGATTGATGGATGAATAGATAGATAGATGACAAAAAAACTGCTATCAATGATGGCCCTAACCATCCTAACCTTCTTTGCTATACCTTTAACCTGTAACTTCTGTAGTGTCTAGCAGAGGAGAAGTCAGTGAGTGCACGACTGGCCGAAGAGCGAGACCGAGCAGAAGCTGAGAGCCGTGAGAAAGAGACCCGCTTCCTGGCTCTGTCTCGAGCTTTACAGGAAGCGTCAGAGCAGCGTGACGAGCTTGAGAGAACCAATAAGCAGCTTCGTCTCGACATGGAGCAGCTTGTCAATGCCCAGGATGATGTGGGCAAGAACGTATGGCTTACGCTCATGTATCCAATACTCACAAATACTATTATTAACAAAGACTCAGTTTAGCTCAATTGGCACCTTCTTTACACAACAGTTTATTTACCTGTAATTCAACTTTCTCTGTGTCAGGTGCATGAACTGGAGCGTTCTCGACATGCTCTAGAGGTGGAGGCACAATCACTGAGAGAGCAGACCCAGGAGCTAGAAGAGGAGCTGGCTGAAGCAGAGAACTCGCGTCTCCGGCTAGAGGTCACACTGCAGGCGCTCCGAGCCCAGTTTGAGCGCGAGATCAGCGCCAAAGAAGAGAAAGGAGAGGAGAAGAGACGGGCCCTTAACAAACAGGTATCCTGTTGTAGATGAGTTGTGATGCAGTACTATTCAGAGACAAACATGAGCACAGACTTAAACATCCAGACTGAAACAGTTATCACGTATAACTGGAGGGAAATGAGAATGAAAATGGGTCAGAGAAGTTCATCACCTGATATCAGTGGTAAGGTCTGCGAAAGGTTTGAAATTAATTTGGTCATGAGCATTGTGATACCCTTCAATTAAACTTATGGGTTGATGAGATTAACCAGCTAATTTGGTATTTCTGAAATGACATACTGTGGTGTGAAGGTGAGTCTTGAACTGTCAAACACTTTGGTCTTGTTATACATTGAGTACCAGAAATGTTTATGTTGGATCCAACTTATACATAACTGGTCTATGCAAGAATTAACTACTATTACTTTCTAAAAAAAAAAAAAATTCTGTCATTCACTCTGTCTCTCTGTAGGTGCGTGAGTTAGAGACTCTGTTAGAAGAAGAGAAGAGTCAGAGAGCTCAAGCACTGTCCATCAAGAAGCAGATGGAGGCAGAGCTCCAAGAGGCTGAGGCTCAAGTGGAGGCAGCTACTCGGGGAAGAGAGGAGGCTCTCAGGCAGATTAAACGACTCCAGGTAATACCGAATTTGTGTTGCATTCGTAGATTATTATTTGCAGTTAAATACAAATGTGTGTGTAAGAGACAGTGGTCCCAGATCACATCAACATTTGCCAAAATGTTCTGATTAAGACTAACGTATTTCTGTAAGCAGGCTGATTGTGGCTACGACGTGTTCTGTTTGTCTGCTTAGACTCAGATGAAGGAGGTTTTGCGGGAGTTGGACGAGACCAAGATAGCTCGAGATGAAATTATTGTCCAATCAAAAGACAGCGAGAAGCGCTTGCAGACTCTAGAAGCCGAGCTGTTGCAGCTGACGGAGGTGCATTATACGTCTTAGTCGTTTGTGTTTAAATGTGAACTTGAATGAAGGTAAAAGGTTCATGGTTCCTTAACCATGAACATGTGGTGTGCTCTGTGTCTCTCAGGAGATGGCTGTGTCTGAGAGGTTGAGGCGACAGGCTCAGCAGGAGCGAGACGAGCTGTCTGAAGAGATTCTCAACACCGCCAGTGGGAAGTAAGTACAGTGTCATGTAGGTGTAAAAGTTGATGCTAGTTTATGCTCACGTAAGTTTCACAAAACTATATTTTTAATTATTCAGATGACACAGCCATGTTAAGTTTACTCTATGTGCATTAGCACCAACTACCAGTCAGAAATAATCCGGTTTGTTAACTGGTGTAATAACAATAATTTAATAATGAATACAAAGAAAACAGAGGAGATTGTATTCAAACCAAAATGTATAGGTGACCATCGTCAAGTACATGACCAACTCATTACTCAAATGCAGACCTACAAGTGTTTGGGCGTTTACATAGACAGTTCACTTATATGGAAAACACACACTGAATGGGTTTTGCACTCAACCAGACCTTCTTACACAGATTACGTCTTTATGTGGTTAACAAGAAGATTATGCTGTTGTTTTACAAAGCTGTTGTAGAAAGTATTGTTAGGTATGGTATTATGGTATGGTTTGGGAACCTACCGGTACAGCTTAAACCTAAATTTGTGCACTTGGCATTGGTGCCACTGAAAATGTGTTGGGCAAGAAGAACATCTTAATCTCCAAGATTTATATAATAATAATAATAATAATAATAAGTCTTTATTTTATAAAGCGCCTTTAAAAGTAGCTTCTCAAAGCGCTGAAATGCATATGAGAAATGCATTCTTAATAAGAAGATTTTAGGTGATCAAACTCACTTCTTGTATATACAGTATGAACTCTTTCCCTCTCGTAGAAGATGCAGAGTCTCAATGTGCAAATTAAACAGATACAAGAAATCCTTTGTACCTGTATCTGTGTGAATGCTTAATACGTGCTTATCTTGATAATTACTTTATTTATTTTTATTATTACTACTGTTATTATTATTTGTTTATTTGTCTATTATATGTCTATGCAGCAACATGGAGTCCACAATAAATTTCCTTTCGGGGACAATAAAAGTATACTTTAACTTTAGTTTCTGTATGTATGTAATATCGCCTTCCATTGCTTTTTTCACAGGACGGCTTTGTGTGATGAAAAGAGACGTCTGGAGATGAGGATCAGTCAGCTGGAGGAAGATTTGGAGGAGGAGCAGAGCAATGCTGAGCTCGTGGCTGAGAGGCACAGGAAGACCACGCTACAGGTACACACTTCTAAAATCCAAATTTATAATAAACAGTCATTTGAGCCATAAAAAATTAAGCATGCAATAGCCTTTTCTGAGATATTTGTCAATTTCTCAAACTAATTAAAATAAACAACAAAACAGCAGAAATATAAAACATAACCCACTTAAATAAACCATAACTTAACAGTAACATAAACTCAGTGCTGAGCTGAGTTTAGCAATGAAAGGAACATGACAGACTGTGCTGTTATAAAAAAATAATCAACAACCTTGACGTTAGAAACAATCGTTCTGTCACCAACTGCTCTTTTATCTTTTTCTTGATGTTAATAAGATGTAAAAGAACATAGAATGTTGTTTTAGAGGAAAATTGCAAAACCCTCCATCTGAAGACTCCCCCCAGCTTTACCTGTGACTGTTACAAAGTGCTGATACTGGAGACTCCTGCCAAAAATGCTAAATAGATATCTTCTGACAGAAGATGTTACCATATCTGTTACGCCTCGCCAGTGGATGGCAGTACAACACTGCCATACGGATTTAGATCACGTGACTGTGTTTTGGTTTCTTCGGTACAGTTTGATTATGTCTGGAATGTAAACCAGGTGTAGCTTGTGTTAGGTAATTATGTTGAGTTAGGGTTCTTATTTAAACGCCTCAGTCACTGAACACGGCGTGCGTTATTATTTGAAAGCCTGTGTGAATATTTGAAAATCGGTTTGAATGTTTGAGCGTTTACTGTTGCATTATACGAAGCCCGTATGGTTAGCTTTAGCCGGGGAAGCTAAGCTGCTCTTGTTTCGGTTTTGTTCTGATGAAAAATAAAGAAACTCTTGCGCCTACTTCCAGCCTCTGTTTCGTAACAATATCAGTGAATACAGGGGCGGTTGTGGCGCAGGTGGTTGAGCGGGTTGTCCACTAATCGTAGGGTTGGCGGTTCGATTCCCGGCCCACATGACTCCACATGCCGAAGTGTCCTTGGGCAAGACACTGAACCCCAAGTTGCTCCCGATGGCAAGTTTGCGCCTTACATGGCAGCTCTGCTACCATTGGTGTGTGAGCGTGTGTGTGAATGGGTGAATGAGACACAGTGTAAAGCGCTTTGGATAAAAGCGCTATATAAGTGCAGACCATTTACCATTTACAAATCTGTTTCCCGGTCTGTTTCTCTCTGTACTAGGTGGAGACTCTGACAGTGCAGCTGGCGGGGGAGAGGACGCTGGTGCAGAAGAGCGAGGGGGCACGAGAGAGTCTTGAGAGGCAGAATAAGGATTTGAAGACCAGGCTGACTGAGCTGGAAGCAGCTGTGAGAGGCAAACACCGTGTCAATGTTGCTGCTCTGGAGTCGAAAATTGAAAACATGGAGGAACAGCTGGAACAGGAAAGACAGTGCGTGTCGTATGCCTCATGTAAAAGATGAGCGAATTCACATGAAACTTTGCTTGATAAAGCTACTACCCGTTATAGGTTATTTGAATCCATTAAATACAGGAGGATATTTGTGCAGAAATGTAATTCTGTATAGAACACAGAGGTGCTGTATTGAGTATCTTTTGTCTTTCAGGGAGCGTGCGATGGCCAACAAGCTGGTGAGGAAAACGGAGAAGAAGCTAAAGGAAGTGGTTATGCAGGTAGAGGATGAGAGGAGACATGCAGACCAGTACAGAGAGCAGGTACGCTCCCAGAGTTCACTGTGGTCTCTTTTAACTCTTTTGTACAGTGTACATTGTGTTTTTACACAAGTGTCATATTTATCATATGTAGTTCTTAAACCCCTTAAAACCGCCAGGACCTGTCAGTAGGACATGACTCACATTGTCACTCTCCAAACTGCATACTTTTCCTATCAGTTAGTAATTAATTAGTTAGTAATAGTTCAATTTATTACGGTGAACATCTGAAATATTATGTTTCCTGCATAAATATGGATTTTACACTTTAAGTACTGTAAAAATCTGTAATGTAGTATGCCCCAAACCAAACCATTTTAGGTTGTTTCTTTACTTCCTTCAATGCAAAAAAAATTATCAGCCTGTATTTCAGTTTGTGTTGTCTCTGTGTGCAGTTGGACAAGTCAGTGGGGCGTCTGCGGCAGCTGAAGAGGCAACTGGAGGAGGTGGAGGAGGAGAATTCACGCACAAACGCCCAGCGCAGAAAACTGCAACGAGAGCTCGAGGAAATGGGTGACAGCATGCAGAGCATGACACGAGAACTCAACACTCTGCGCTCCCAGCTCAGGTAACCAGGCACAGCGGCTCTGTGCTGCACAGAGAGATGTGAATGTTAACATGTGCAGACATGTGATGTTACTGTACACTGTTTCAGTACTGTATTAAAACATAATGCCTTTTTATTTATGTACATTACTTAACTGTCATGTTTCGATATGTCTTTCTATTTGTATCTGCATGGTTCATTCATATCTAACATATTTGCATGTGTGTGTGTGTGTGTGTGTCCTTTTGTCTATGTATGTATATTGACTCCTATACCCACTCAGCAGCACAGAACAACCCAAAGGCGCCAAGTAGGTTTTTATTGTGTGTGTCTGTGTGGGCATGTGCCTGTGTGCTTTTTATCACTTCCTTTCATTGAAAACTACTTTTGCTTGTAATTATTGCATTTCGTGCACACTAATAATCCAGTCATTTCGGCTGGAATCTGATTTTTCAAATATTTCAAGAAATCTGAACTTTTAGTCACCTGGATTTTAGTTACCTTTTTACTTAGTAGATCAAATACCTGTCTTTTTTTAATACCTGCACAAATTTTAGGGAGGGAAAAAGTTTGTTTGTTAAGTGTTTTGATGATCATTTTATCCTGTCTATCTTTTACTGTAGTCATAATTTTTTATTGAGTACTATACATTACCTTGATTGAGGCTTTGGCTCTGTTTACTAGGGGCATTACTGAAAGAAATCTGATTACAGAGTGGCTCATGTACTCTGATTTCCTGCAGTAATCGCATATAAAACAATAGTTGGAATTTCCTTCCTGGCTCCTTTTGCTCTGCTTTTCTGTATAGATGATAGATTATATGAAATCATTCATCAATGCACATTCTCATTTTGCATATCTTTTCTCTCCTTGATATCTCTGTCTTTCTCTCTCAGGCGTGCTCCACTCCCTCTCTCTGTACGTGGAGGTCGGAGAGCTCTGGTGGATGACCTCTCACAGGAGAACTCTGACTGTGAAGAGCCTCCCGCCTCACCTACGCCCTCCAGTGGCCTTCCAGGAACCCCTGTGCCCTCCGATAGTACCCTGGGTCCCCCTCCCCCATACAGCCTCACAGATGCAACTGAGGAGAGGGGGGAATGATGGGCAGATAGGTGAACGATAGAAGGAATAGACGAACACACTACTGTATAAACTGACACAGCGCACACTGTATTGACTATACCTCTGCAGCCAAGGCAGAAGTTATTATATTGAAGATGCACATGAGTGTTCACAGAGGAAATAATATTAGTACTACTGAAATAAGTCATATGCTGACATTGAATAAGTTGAAATCCAGCTACTTTTCCTAACGTTCTAAGGAAAAAAAGCATTAAAGTATATCAGAGAAGCCACATATCAGTACAATGTGTATCAGGCTTAATGTGGCAACATGCACTCTCATAATTTAGAGGTCTCAGATGAATTTAGAGATGTGTGAGAGAGCTGTACAAACCCTATGTGCTTTTTCAGTCAACCGTAAGCCATGTATTTAAGGGCAATCTTACATGTTTATGATGGCAATCAAAAAAAAAAAAACGCAACCGGACATTCTTCAAATACAGAACCATGGTAAGGCAAATCTCATTGGCCATGCTTGCATGAATGATTAATCTGCAGTATTACTTTCAGGCTTTCTCTCTCTCACTTTATTGGGAATTTAAATTTTTAACAAGAGTATTTGTCTTTGATATCAGTTGGTATCGACTTCAAATTGTTATAATAGGGAAATTAACTTTTTTTAATCAAGTGTGATTTAGTAAGGATGATTTTATTCATATAAGGCAGACATTTTCATATCAACAAGAAAGTGAAAGAGAGAAAATGATTTACTGTGAAATATCTAGATATGAGCCAGGCATGCTAGCTTTGACATTTTTTGGTATAATCACAGGAACAGTAAGATGGCTCATGCAAAATTACAATCCAAAAACAGATTCATGTAGGACAAAAATGAAATATTTGAAGACAGTAAATTAGATCACATTTTTGAATTCACTTTGATAAAACTCATATTAGTAGTAGAAGTAATAACTTCAGTAAATAATTCAGTGATAGTTATCTTAATTGGTACTAAAAATGTTAAACACGTTCAAAATGTTGTACAAGGAACACAGTAAGATTCATTTTAAGAACTGTTTTCCAAAAGTACAATATGAAATAATGTTAGCTTACAATCATAGGTAATATTCTGAACTCCTGGGTAGCAAGGCCTTTTTTTTTCTCTATTCTTTTTTTTTCCAATTTCGTGTTACATCCTGTTCTTGAGAATCTTAAACACTGACCTTGCTTTTTTTTTTAGATGGTCAGTTCTGAAGTGAGTTCATGCGTTATGTAGACTGTGAGCAGTTAAATGAGATTTTTTAAAGTACTTCTTACATCCTGTCACTCCCAGTTTCAGTCTGCTTAATCGTAATATTTGTCAGTCTATATATTCTCATTATCCAACTTATTTATTCATGTTTTAAATGTCATGTTGCTTATACTTTGCAGTGTAAAATTAAATGCAGACAGAGATCCTAAGGGAGAACACTGTGTACAATTATGTGCATTTTGAAACAAGTACACTAAATCTACAGTGGTAGCAAAGAAAATAATTTGCCATTGCGGATTACAAAAAAAAAAGTTAACATATGGTCGTCCTGTGCACTATGCCATTTAAAAATACCTTTGGGTTTATCAGTATGACATTTCGTTTCATAACAAGTAAAACATTTATGGATGAAAGCTTTATGTTTTACCAAATTGATGGCATATGGGTTGAAAAAGGGATATTAACATAAGTAGTTAAATAGATAGGTAGAAAGTACATGTAATTTAAAGCGAAACTCGTGGCAGTTTCAATACCCAGGACCTAATCGTAATTTATTGCCTGCGCCAAGGATAAGGTATTGCACGTTAGATCACATTTATAAGACATCTCTTGTGGCTGTTTGATGGAAGTGAGGGTATAATAGTTTTTTTTTTTTTTTTTTTTGTCAGAGATCTTAATGTGACAAAAGATGGTACCTATGTGAAAGAGCCTCATAAATTGTTTTTCCTGATTATGTGCTTTAATGTCACAGTGCAGTGAAGTGCATTAAACCACACAGAAGACTCTCTAAATCTCTGCAGAAAGTCTTCTTTAAGAGGTCTGACAAACAAGACCTTTGCATTAGTTTAACATCTATATTCACCTCAAATAAAAAGCTGCTCTTGTACATTTTTTTTTCCATTTTAGACACCATTTCTTTCCTTATGTGAATTAGAATATAAATGTTATGACACTGTTACAGTTTTACAGAAGTTAATTGTTACTTAAATGTATTAAAATGGCGTTCATATTTGTTCACAAAAAAGGTTTTAGGTTTAGGACCAAACAATCCACTGCAATCTTGTACCTATAATTTATTAGACATGTTGTGAAAATGAAGATGTGGTAAGGTTGGCCTCTTTGCCTGCCTGCTCTGTGTTGTTTGCTAAAGCTGTTTCTTTGTGCAATAACAGTCATTTTGATGCACTGGTGCTGTAAAGGCTGGTAAACTACAGGTACAACATGTTTACCAGCATCTATTGTTCAGGACCCATACTGGCAATTGTGTTTAGCTGACACTGTTCACAATATATTCTCATCAGTATTATGGGAGAATATTTTGACTGATAAATCTACCCTCATAATAAATGTTGTCATAACTTAGCCATGTGTTTTTGTCCCAATTGATTTATATTCATGTTAACATTTTAAACTTAAATACAGGTTTTTTAGTTTTGCCTGTTTTGATTAGAAAATGAAATTACACACTTGAAAAGTACACTTTAAAGATGCTCTCGGCCCTCACATCTAAGTGGACGTTAATATTTATTCTAAATGTAACATTGAGCCTACATGTAACATTCTCCTGTATTTGGTAGAGGAAACCGTAATGTAAAAAAAATTGACCCTTCAGAAACTCTAGTCAATTAAATTTTACTTTTTAATTTTAAAAAAAAAAACAATTTAACTATTTGTTTTAGATTTCTATATTTCTTAAGAAAAAAGGAGGCTAGGCTGCTGAATTATTAAAGAGCATCTAATAGTGAATACAGGGACAGAAAGTATCATTTGGATTTCTCCATGGCAGAGTTGGTACTGTCTCAAACATCTTTGTTTTGTGCCTCTGTGGATCTTTTGATCTATTTGGGGGTTTTTGGAAATGTTTTTTTTTTTTTTTTTTTTTTTTTTTTTTTTTTTTTTTTTTTTTTGCTTGCTTTCTTTTGTTTAATTTGGCTATGTGAATAAAATCTGACTGGGGTGAATTTTAATATGCTCTGTGTCATTAGTTTTGAAATATGTGGATCATTTTCAATGAGTACACTCACAGTGGCATACTCATTACATTTTGAAAATATAGCTTTATATAAATTGGCCAGTCACTGAGTTTACTGTTTTAAAACTGTCAACTCCAGATGCACTATAATATGAAAAACTATATAAAAAAATTATACAAGATTAGTCTCTTTATCTAATACATTATAGAAAATTTGAACAATATTATCAGTGTGTGAATATGAATCTGCTCACAAACTTTCATTACAGCCTAAACCCAAGCTGTAACTGTGGCAAAGCTTTTGTTTATCAATGGAAAGCCTTCCGTCCAACAGATTTTTCACTCACTGGCAACTTTTATTAGTAACACTTGCTGATTCATGCAATTATCTAATCAGCCATTCATGTGGCACAGTTGCACAAAATCATGCAGGTATAGGTGAAGAGATTTAGTTAATGTTTACATTAAACATCACAATGGATGAACATGTGTAAATCCCAGGGGATCAACAGTATCTGAAATCATGTATCAACAGTATCAACAACCATGGCATGGTCAAAGTCACTGAGATCACATTTTTCCCCATTCTGATGTTTAAGATGAACATAAAGCTCTTCACTTGTCTGCATGATTTTATGTATTGCCCTGCTGTCACATGATTGGCTGATTGGATGATTGCATGAATGAGTAAGGGTCTAGAGGGTTTCTATTAATATATTGTATATTTGGTAATGATGTTATGTGAATGTTGTAGTACCGACTGCCTACCATTCACAGTGATTCCTGATTGAGGCTTTAAACACTCAGCATCTTGGTCATGCAGGTTTACATGTCCTTGATGGTTTATTTACAGTTGTATTTACAGTTTCTGACTTTAAACCATTTTACAGTTAACACAGTTGAATATTAACCTGATACAGAGACAAAAACATTCCAATGAAATGACCACAAACCCAGTTATAATTCTTATTTTTTAGAAAAAAAAAAACAAGTACGTAATGCACTATAACCAAAAACACAAGTCAAAAAAGATACAGTATAAATAGTATAATAAATAAATACTTGCATGTATCTTGAAAAAGAATATCCGTTCCAAAAAATGTACAGCATGTTTACAAAATAAAAATTTAGACAATTACCTGCTGACCAGCCAACATCAGTGCTCAAGTCTCCATTTGGTTTGAGTGGTTTTCTGTTTAAATGCTTGAGGTAGCAGCTCTCATTGGTTTCTGCTTGAAAGAACCGAAAACGTAACCTAAACTCACATCATAAACAACTCTCAAAATGAAGCAGCAATATTTATGATACAAAAGAACAATGCAAATTTTTTTTTATTCATTATATGGCAAACATTTGTGGACAACTGACCATCATATCCATATGTGGGCATTCAGCTAAACTGTTGTCACATAGTTGGAGACATATATTATTTCTCCAGAATGTCTTCGTATGCTGTAGCATTAAAATTTCCCTTCACCGGAAGTAAAAGGTATAGCCCAAACCTGTTCCAGCATGACACTGTCCCTGTGCACAAACAAGATCAATAAAGACATGGTTTGCCAAGGGTAGAATGTCGAGTGGACTGTTTATGCCACTGAACACCTTTGGGATGAACTGGAATGCTGAGTGAACATCAGTTCCTGAACCTTATTAATGCTCTTGCCGCTGATTAACAAATCCCAACAGCCACACTCCCAAAAAGCCTTCCCAGAAGAGTGGAGGTTATTATAATAGCAAAGGTGGGAATGAATCTGGATGTTCAAAAAGTACACATGATGTGTGTTGCTCAGGTGTCCACGAACGTTTGGCCATATAGTGCATGTATGTGTGCATCAATGGAATGCATATACAGACAAGGAAAAAGCACTGGCTCCATTAATACAGAATGTCCTTTGAGTTTGTACAGGTTTTTTACAGTGCTTTTCATAAAGGATTTTTTAGCTTTTAATTGATCTTTTTGCTATGTAATGATCTGTTTTACTCGTCCAGAGTGCTAAGTATTAGTGAAGTTTGATTTCTCATAGGTCCTTCAACAGTAGGTATGTCCATGTGATCTGACCATACTGTTAAAGTCCACCTCTGGTGCTATGTTGCTGAATAGCCAGTCATCATTCAGTGGTGGAGTTGAAACTGCATGAGGGTGTGGATTTTGATAAGGTGCAGGAAAAGATTGAGCCACACCCTCAAAGCTTGGAATAGTCTGATTATTTCCATTATTTGAAAAGGAGCAGGAGTCTCCTATGCAATTGCTGTTGGCTTGTGGTGGAATGTCAAAGCCATACCAGTGTTCAGTTGAGGAGTAGATTGGGCTTAAAGGATTGGAATGGGTGTTTGGATTTAGAGTAGGTCCTGACTCGATCATTTTCTTTTCTTCATCTGTCAGCGTATAATAAAGATCTATTAGCTCGCTTGGTGCATGATTGTAGTAGCTGAGATGTTGCTCCCAGTTTTTAGATTGGGTCTGGTCTAACAGGCCATGTTTAGGTTTTTGCAAAACATGACTTGAAATGTTACTCTGCTCAGAGACAGGCCATGTACGTGTGGTTGAGTAGAGACCCTCCTTGTTTACTGCTGCACTTATTGCAGGCTGATTCATGTAGCACTCCATTGTTGCTTGATCGTGGTAGCCACTGGATCCACAGTTTTCTAGACTGCAAGTAATATTCTTTACAGAATTTTCAAGCAGTGCGGTAATCTGCTGCAGTCCTCCACAAATATCTCCATCACCACAGGCTGCTTGATTATCCATGCCAAGGTCTGTAGGTGAAGTGTTAAGGAATGGAAGGCTATTTTGAAAACAGCTCAGGTCCTCTTCATTGGGGATGTCCCAAACTGCAGCCAAGTCCATTTGATCAAGTTCTTGTAAATACTCTTCTGAGTCTAACTGTTCACGATTCTCCGTTAAATTCATCTGTAAACTCTCTGCAGTGTGTTGAATTTGGGAGGTGTGGTCATTGTCTGGTTGTATTTGTACTTCAAAATCACATGAATTCAAAGTCAAAGGAGACACTGGTGAAGTGGGTGATAGATCAAACAATGTCAGCCCTAAATATTGTTGTTGCTGTTCTCCAGGTGAATTAGGGACATGTGCATTTGAATTCTCTGTTATTCTTTCAATACTTTCAAGTGAGGTAAATACACTGTCTTCTGGAATGTTGTTGGTAATTGGTGTCAAGTCGCTCAAATCAGCAGAGGCACAATGAATTTGTTCCCTTCCACCAGTAAAGTCAGTGATTTCTTGTGATGAGTTCTCGCCGCGATCTTCTACCTGCTGTCCATCTTCCATTATCTGTTTTCTGACTGTTCCATTGATCAGGTTATTCAGAGATTTCCTCATCAATGCACTTTCATTAGGGTTTGCCATAAGACTGTCTAAAGTTGTGGTATCAGTGTCCTCATCCAGGTGTTTTGTTTCAGCTTCACCAAAGACAATAGGGGCTGCAGGGAAACAAGGATCACAAGATTGCATCATAAACCAGATCCAAGATACACAGCAAGTCTAATCCTGAGCATCAGAACTGCTACCAGATCCACTGTAATTACATTTATATAAATATGAGACCTTTTACCTTTTTTCATGTTTTTTTCTGATTCATGTTTCGGACTTGACTTTACTTTTGATTGTCTTTGTGACTCTGTGTCCACTGAAAAAAGAGCTGATGCCAGCTGATGATTGGCTGCCTCTATTTCTGCAAATTTTCTATGAGAATTTAAAAAAGGGCAAATATTGGTAAAGAAAACAAGAATTTGCTCAAAATATATATTTTTTAATCTCTCTTTTGATATACCTCTGGATCATGTTGTGTAGAAACCTGCGGTGGTTCACCTGCCGTTTGGATGGCTTGTTTTTCCGTGGCTTTTGCAAAGTCCGCATCATGTAACCAGCTGCTGATGTCATAAATGTAATAAGGTCGCGACCCCATGGCACTCCTTGTTCCAGCCCCGGTTCAAAGGACATGGCGATGGATGGACGCATTTCTTAGAGAAGAGAACAGGATTAAAGTGATTTTACCCATTTAATTACTTTTAATACATGAGAGTAGAGGATATTATTTCAAATATATATATCATAGTTTTGAAAATATGAACTAATACACAATGCAGCTAAAACGTTTTATCAGTATGTAAATGTCAGTTGATTTGTATTTAAACCGACACCATAAAAACATTCAAAATTTCAACATTTTAAATGGAGGTATAAATGTTCAAATATGCAAACTGTTGGCATTCTAATTACATTTTCCTTTATATAAGCTTTATAGTGATTTAAATCATATCATCTTTAGATTTTTTTTCAAAATATGTAGATATGTTGCAAAAAAATCAAACAGATTTTGTGCAAATCCAAGCATCAAATAATCGCCACCATCAGCAAGAGATACAGAACAGAACAAGACGACGATGCTCACGGACAATTAAGCCACTCATCTAACCATCAGCTAAATTCTCTAAAACTTACTAAAGAATATACCAACAAATGAATGCCACACAAAGCTCCTCAGTCTTATTTGTCATTTAAATAATGAAAATTATAATAATTAAGTTAAAATAACCCAATCTCCTTACTCACCTGTCCCAAGCATTTGTTAGCTCTGCACTGTCTGGCAACTAAAAAATAGATGGACTCAAAAGCAATGCTGTTACATACATGCGCACATATAAATGCACCCTTAAATGATGAGGCAGGGAGAGAGGGAGAAAGAATAAGTGTGAGGTGCAGTGGCATTGAGGATGCTGAAGAAAAGACTTAAAAGAAGGTTTTTTGTCATCCTTTCAAATTAAGAATGGCAAGACATTGCTGACAAAGAGAGTAGGAAGTGACTATAGACAGGTCTAGAAAGAAAAGCAGGGCAATTATCTAAGAGTCAACTGCTTTGGTCGTGTGGACTCTGTATGCATTGTGAAAAGGACCAAAGGCTGCTTGTTAAGTGTTATCAAACAGAAGCCCACCAGTTAAGAACTGAACAAGGCTTTAATTGATCAGTTTAATTTCCAGGCCTCATTATCACATTCTCCAGTCGGAGAGCTCTTCTTGTTGCTACAGACAAATTGTCCTCGCATTTCAACACGGATGCACAGCAGGATTGTTAATTTTATGTATCTATGAAAAAATTCAACATAAGAGACTACTGAGGAATGATCTATGAATAGGTTATGGGCAATTTATTGTGTTTTCACTTGCTTTCTTACCACTACCATGGCATTTGTTAGTAAGATTAGGAATGACACTTTCAACAAAACATACAATGCTACTCTTTTTTTTCTGTTAATTCAAATGCTGTTGAGGTGGACCACAATTTTCATTTGTTTTGTTTTAATTGGTTTAATCTGATTAATCCACTAAGTTTACTTTCATTTAAGTAAGATATAAAAGAACATACAAGTGATCTAAATCACGTAAATATGTTTATATGCAATGAACTATAGAGTTAGTAAATCAAATATTCAAAAATATTTAATATTTATATTTTAAAAGGGAAAGTTGCAATGTAGCAAGTTGATTATGACACCAAGGGACAAATGATATTAATGAAAGATCCAAATGTATCTAACAAAATGCAGTGAGATGTAAAAGTCAAACCAATAGGGTTATGAACCAATAAGCTAGAACAGATGGTTAGAGAGAGACATAAGGGTACAAACAATAGCTTGGAGGAGAGAAAATAAACAGAAGTAGTACATAATGGCTTATAATTGCACAATGTCAAATAATTGTGAAAGGGTATTTTAGGAAATGATCATCTAGAAGATAAAGTTTAAAT
This sequence comes from Noturus placidus, assembly GCA_022414735.1. Lineage (NCBI taxonomy): Eukaryota > Metazoa > Chordata > Actinopteri > Siluriformes > Ictaluridae > Noturus > Noturus placidus. The sequence continues at coordinate 173,100 of JAFFST010055683.1, forward strand.
TTAGGGAAATAAGAAAGAAAATTACAAAACTTTGTACTCTGTTTAACTGATATAGAGAAGAGCATATCAAAGACCATGTGACAAAACAGAGATGGCAGGCATTTTGACACCTGTAATTTGTACTATTAATCCTAATGTCTTTGCTAGTTTTATAAGACAGTAGCTTAATTTAAAGTAAATACCATTCCTTTTAAACAATTGGTTAAATAAGTGTGTATTTATATATATATATATTTCCCTAAATATGTACGTATATATATACCCTATTGCTTTATAATATTTGTCAACACATTATAATGAACAGAACAACATAAGTAACATTAGCAGTAAGAGAGGGGGTGGAGACCTATTTTTTACCTATTTTTAGCAGGAGAACTACTCCATCTGCTTTACAGATAGCCACTGAAGACCATGTGCTTTTGGGTTGGAGGGAAACCCCACTCTTAATAACAGACACCTTGAGGAATTCAATACTATGGAGAATCCCATTCACAGCTTGGTGTCAGGACAATCTTATGGAAGGTATGTGCTTAAAATTTGAATCTTTGCTTATTTGAGACTACCAGCAAGATCCCAACAGACCCCAAGTGGTGAGTTGGACACTTTTTATTTTTTTTTTCTTTATAATAATTGGTAATGTTGTCACTCATAAGTTACAATTAAGTTCTCTATTTATTCTTTATGTAAACTGTTGCACAACATATGAGAATCATTTGTATTTTTTTTAATATGCATGATATACTAATTATATTTTTACAACAAAAGAATATAAGTTCATTTTACAGTTGATTTCTAAAACAAATTTTGTTGTATGTCTTACTTTACTCCAGCACACTCATATAGTAAAGGCTAAAGGCTTATCATTAACACACTTTATTTATGTCCATAGAACTTTGACCCCTGCAGAGGCTAGCTCTCATTGGTCAAGACTTGGACTGAGCCCTGGATCCAATCAGATTAAAGTTAAATAGAATATACCCAGTGATCTGTCACTGTAAGATCTGTCAACTGTTATAGTGAGTTGTTGCTTTTTATTCCTTTGTATGTTTCTGAAAATGTGGAGTACATATAACAATTGTTAGAGCTTATAAGGTGTATACTAGTTCTTCATGAGTGTGTACTTATTCTTTTATCTTCAATTCCAGCTGGCAACATGAATAGAGTGTGGGCTATGTTCAGATCCTATCCATACATTACCAATGTGGTGGGCTATACAACCCTGTTTGCTACTGCAGACTTGATTCAGCAAAGCATGCTAGACGGCACACATGGCCAAAGCACTCAGCTCAGGGTGGAAATTTCTGAACAGGAGGCATCAGTCCCATCCAGACAAAAAGAAGCTGTGGCTCACCTCAAAGACTCTGAATGGACCAAGCATTTGGCAGAAGAAAAGGATCCATCAGTAACTGTGACAAATGCTCCAATGCACAGTGTTGATCTGGGCCAGACGTTTCGCGTAGCATTGGTTGGGTTGTGTTTTCATTCCAACTTCAACTACCACTGGCTATGTGCTTTAGAGAAGAGGTTTCCTGGAGGAGGGGCCAAAAGAATATTTGTGAAAGTGTTTCTGGATCAGTTAGTTGCTGCTCCTGTAACGATAAGTGCCTTCTATATAGGTGAGTAAGGAAGTGTTTGTACAACACACAACATACTACAAGAACACCTCATGGTTTTAAAAGGTGTACTGAAGAGTTGATGAAATGTTGTTTTTTTTTTAATTATTATTAATACAAATGGCCCCCCAAAAGTGTCTAGTCTGCTGTTTAGACTTCTGACCAAAGGAATTAATAAATATAAACAAGATGCATAAATGTACAGCCTTTTTATTGTTGAGTATAAAATCTTTACATTTTCTAAAGGGTTGAGCACCTTAGAAGGGCGAGATGACCCCTTGGAAGACTGGAAAAATAAATTCTGGACTTCCTACAAGGTAAGTTTATTATACAATGGAGAACTCTACAGCAAACTGAAATATATATATATATAAAACTCTTACATGTTCTTAGACTTTTTTCTATCACTTACCCTTTTGTTTCTTTGTTGAATTAAATTGAATTGCTTCTTTAATAGTCAGTTATTTTTATTAGTCAAAGTATAGACTTTAGTCTAACTATGGTAATGGTTGTATTCCACTGATCCTACATATCCTATATATCAGTGATATATCAGCATTCTATTTCAAATGGAATGTTATTAATTAACCCATGTAATAATTTTATTTAAAGGAGGATTAAAACACTTTGTTTTTGGTAAACAGCCTCATCATCATCATCATCATCAACTGTGATTCATAATCTTTTATGTATCTGATCTTTAATTCTGTTTTGGCAGACTGGGGTTGTCTACTGGTCCATAATGCAGGTAATATAATGCTCATCCATCAATCCATCCATCCATTTATCCATTGATCCTCAAAGTTCAACTACAACATCACATTTTCTGCGGTTTTCTTTCATCACAGGCAGTAAACTTCTCTCTGGTTCCCCCGATAGCACGCACAGTTTTCGTTGGAGGAATCTCACTGGGCTGGACTGTTTTTCTTTGTCATTTTAGACACCAGAAGAATGAGTCTCATTCCAGTTGCTCTACATAGCATCCAGTAATGATGTACCATAAAATGATAAAAATAAAAAATAAAAATGTCTGCTGCTCTTCATTTTCTGTCAGCCTGCATCTCTTCAACCTAAAATGTTGGAATATATGTTAATTAAATATGCTTATAATTATATAATTATATTTAGCTGTTTTGTTCACTTCGTGAATGGAAAGGGCTGTCGGTAAGTGACACCAGACTCGAAAGCAGCCGATAAGAATATGAGTGGCCGCTGAACTTCAAAGAAATGGCCCGGTCACATGACTATGCGGAAGGGGTGATCATTGCGTTAGCATGCTTCAAGCCGCGTCAAAAGTTTTCCTGCGTTCAGCGCTTTCGATGAACACTTTGACTCCGAACACACCTACGTTGAGCTACATGTTATATATGTAGCTCATATGTGTTCATCAAAAGCGCTGAAACTTTATATATATATATATATATATA
>JAFFST010055683.1:176198-187005 GCA_022414735.1 Noturus placidus
CATTGTACAGGTATAAAGAAGGACAGTGAATAAATACATTGGCAGTGAACAAATACTCAATGTATAGAAATAAAAAATAGTGGTGCGTATCTATACAATACGTTCACCAGATTTATTACTTCCACATTTTGAAATACTTTTCCTATTTTTTTTTTAGATTATGTAGATAAAGGTAATCTATAAGTATCATATTGTTGTTTACAGGGGTGTAAAATATTTTATTAGTCTACTTAAATATTATTTTGGGGATATTTATAGCCTACTTATTTGTACTGAAGCCCTAAGCGGCCATTCATTATTATTATTATTATTATTATTATTATTATTATTATTATTATTATTATTATTATTATTTATTGCTGAAGTCTTAACGTACTTGTGATATCGACATAACAAACGTTGTTTTCTCGTGATAACGACTTAACTTTTCAGTGTACTCGACATAACATGTTTTCTTTTTTCTGGAGGCAGCAGAAACTTTATCGCAGTCAATACCGCAGCATTATAGATTAACCAGTTCTTTTTGACTTTGATCAGGGACTGGAGCTGAAACAGCTCTGTGGCTGTCATTGATTAACATCTTCCACATTAGTGTTCAGCATTGAGAAGGGGACACCCCTCTCTCTTAATGTGGAGATCAAGTCCATCTCCACAGTGGGCAGTTATCACACATATGTTGGCGAAGACGCCGAGGTGCTGCAACACCAGAGTCTCATTCACATGGTGCGGGATTTTCTCTGGAGAACACAGCTTTGTGTTATGTCAAGATCAGGAGAACACAGCTTTGTGTTATGTCAAGATCAGGAGAACACAGCTTTGTGTTATGTGGAGATCTCGATGAAACAACTTGTCACGTCGAGATCTCGAGAAAGTGAAGCTGTGTTCAAGAGAAAACAAGAAAACTAAGGCCGCTTAGGGCTTCCCTATATTTAAAGTTACTTAATTTCAACAGTTGATAACATTTACTTTGAGTGTATTTTGATATTGTCGTGGAATATTAGCCTAAGGCAAAAACGTCAGCGACAGAGAGTTTAGTAGATGTCAAAAAGTAAATAAACTTTATTGAAAACCAATAAAGTGTGACAATCTGCAGATTATACAAGCACACACACAGCATTATATACACTCTTCCACAGTGTATCCATCTTGCCCTTCCTAATTAAAAACAGACCAATCTTCTATGCCACAATTAAATATTCATGTCTATGTGTTATCTTAAATTTGAGGAGCATGCGCAGTTGGTGTTTTTTTTTTTTTCTCGAAACAATTTTATAAGGTCATGGTTTCTTCTTTAAAAAAAAAAAGTTTCACATAGGCGTGTGTCCTGACCTTGATCCACACTAGACTTTTTTCCCAAGCCTTAACCTAGCTCATTAATTAGTATCAGCCTCAAAGTTATATCTGCTTCTGTGAAGAAAGATAGTACAGGCTGGTACAGAGAGAACAATTAGTGTACAGTAAGACACCAGAGTTCATCCAACTCAATACATACACAGAATATTACTTGATCAAATATTGTTCTGTGGATTTAGATTATTCTTCTAACCATTGATTATACACACAGATCACGTTTTTTAACTATTATTGATTGTTCGATTATGCTTAAGTGATATTTCTAAATGTTGGTTACATAATAAATAAATTTATTAACATATCCAAATGTTAGTAACACATATTGTTTACACTTCATTAACATATCTAAATGTTAGTTACACATATTCACAAATATTTTCTATAATATCCACATTTAATTGAGATTTAAAAAAAAAAAAGAAAAAGAAAAGATTAATAAAAGATTCTGGCATATTAGCTGTACATTCACTCAGTATAATTTCTCACGATATTTTTCAACCCTTGATGCAAGTAATGTGTGATTACAAATGATAAATACTAGGTGCAAATTTTAAATGTTAAACGTATCATATGAAATCAAAACTGCTATGAACCAAAGAAGTCTGCATGAACGGGATCCAAAACACATACACCGACATTAGCCCTGTAGTTATGACCAATTCGAAAAGAGCTTTGTGGTCACGTGTTATCACGGTATCCACCGTGTTCTCGCTGAACACTTTATCGCGAGACTACGCTACTTCCTTTTCCCTTTTCCCTCTGAGCCCAAGATGGTAGGTAGCAGCCTTGGCTATTTTGAGACGTGTACTTTTAAAATCCATGTCCATCTTGATGTCTGTGTTGGCATGTTGTACGGAAATATATTTAATAGAGTCTCATAGATTTCCACGGGCGAGTTTTTGTCCAGATTTTTGCTCATTTGCAGTTATAACACCGTTATTCACTAATATATACCGAGTCCGGCGGCCCTCTCATAGCTGTGGAAAAGCGTGTGTGTTGTGCTGTGGCCGTTTTTGTGTCCCATCAGTCCGACTCTTAAGTGTTTGCTTCAAAATGTTTAAAACAAATTATCTAACAACTGAGTGAACACTAGGCTAGAAGCACTACTACGTTTAATTAAACAGCATACTTGAGTAATAGCCGGTCGCTAGCTAGCTAGCTCTCCCGGTGTGTGTAGCACACACACACACACACCATTATTATCCGTCTGTGTGTGTGCTGTTGCTGAATGTGAAGGCCGTACTGTACTTTATCTGGTACGGAATGGTTGAAATTGCAGTTTTTTTCGCTGTTCAGATCTTTAATTGTCGTTCACTCATTTGACTAGCCATATTTCTGAAGTAGCTAGCTGGCTAATGTTAGCATAACTCATTGACTAGAATGTCCAGTCGTGTTAACGTGAAGTAAGTTGGGGCGAGATGTTTTCCTCATAGGAATATTATAATGTTATTATTAATAAATATTACAGACAGGCTGACTTCCAAAAGCACAATGTACATCGCTGACAGTGCGAGTTGTTAAAAGATATTAGTGTGCAATAAGCTGGACTGCTGTTTCTGCAGGGAGTTGACATCAGACACAACAAGGACCGCAAGGTTCACAGGACTGAGCCCAAGAGCCAGGACATCTACCTGAGGCTCCTGGTCAAGGTGAGTCACTCAGTGTGTTTGTTGTGAGTTGGTTGGGTTTTTTTTTTTTTTTTCCATGATCAAAATTTTATATGTAAAATATTTATTGGTTTCTCCAAGAGTGCTTTCACATGTTAGTCCATCTGCTCAGTTCAGGTCATAGTGCATTTGATGCTTTTGGTATGGTTGCTCATTAATAAACAAACAAACCAAAATGTTGGTCTGAAATCATGCTCGTAAGAGGTTTGCTTATTAGTCAGAAATGCAATGAACCTTCAGTAATTGAGTTTGTCAGACCAGATAACCAAGATAAACTGCATTCTGCAGTTCTATAGCTCGGTCTTTTGGCTCAGTTTAGCAGCTTGCATCTCCAGAAAATAATGCTGCCCATAACCCAAAACATGTATCAAGTTTGGTTCATGTGCTGCAGTACAGTCAAATTACGATTGATGCGCTTTCTCACTGCAGTCAAACCACACCATATTTAGCTTTGATAGAGTCTGAGTTCTTGGTCAGATCGTTTTGGCCCTGAGCACAAGTGCTGTTTTCTCACCCACCTAAACAAACTGAACTGTGGGGGACAACACCAGGGTTCTGTTCACATGGATTAAATGCTGCATTTGTGAAAGCACTCCAGCTCTTTATTTGGTAAGTTGGAATGTAATGTTATGCACTACCACATTGTGACAGTGTTGTTTTTATATTTATATATATATATATATGTGTGTGTGTGTTCTGTAACAGTTGTACAGGTTCCTGGCCCGCCGTTCAGATGCTCCCTTCAACAAGGTTGTCCTCAAGAGACTCTTCATGAGCAAGACCAATCGGCCTCCTCTGGCTCTGTCCCGCCTGGTCAGTAACCCCACTAAATGTCAGAGATATAATACTGTAATCCTGTTACTGCTGCATGATTTGGGCAAAATACTATGACCATTTGTTAGAATTGAATATAGTAAAGCACTGACGAAGCAATCATGTCACTATTTTTAATCATTTTGATTACACCAATGGCACTGTTTATCATATCACCCAGAGAAAATGTATTGGAAACTTTACACTGATTAGGATTCTCACAAACAGGAGACTTCTATAATGTTGGTATTGCCAGTGTTGCAACAACAGGGTAAATATAATGATGCTAAGCCTTATTCCCCATGAGACCTGTATGTATGGGCCACGGGGTTTTCCATAGTTAAAGGAAACGTACACATGAGGCTCGTTTGAGTTTTTATATTGACACATTTGTGATGTGCTTATAAATTTGATTCTATTGGTTGGTATTGTATTTTTGTTCAAGAATGACAGCATGGCAGGATGTTGCTAGTGCAGTGTTCTAATAGAAAAAAAAAGTCAGCAATTTAAAATGTGATAGTCAGGTTTCACTTTTGGCTGCTTAAAAAAAAGACTACAAGGTTCTCCTCACAGTTTTCCGTTGATATTCAGTGAGACATTAATGAGAAATCCAACACTGAATTAGCGGATATAACAAAGCAATAGTTAAAGGGTGCCATTCAGGTTTCAGCCCAAAATTCTTTAATTTCAGCATCGTAGCCATTTAAAATATGCTGGTGTTCACTGCATGCTTTTTTTTTTATTATTATTATTTATTTTTATTTTTTTAATATAATTTTTGTTATTGTAACACAATCAATAGTTGTGAGATTCTTCTGTGGAAAATTAAATATACACTTGGCCTCAGAAACTAGTATTTGACAGAAATAACTTGTAAGCATTTTGCATAATTGTCCACCAGGCTTGCTGGAATTTTTGAGCACTCTTCCATGCAATATTCTTTCAGTAGCATGTTTGAGGGTTTTCTTGCATGTACTGCCTGTTTGAAATACTCCGCCATTTCTTCTTTTTGAGCCATTCCTTGGTGGATTTGCTAGTGTGCATAGGATCATTATCCTCACATTATCTTCAACCCCTCTTTGATATGATGCAGAATTCATAGTTGAATCAGTGAATGCAAGCTGTCAAGTCCCTGAGGCAGTGAAGCAACCCCAAACTATAACATTTCCACCACCATGCTTCACAGTTGGTATGAGATGCTTCTCCTGAAAAGCTGTCTTTGGTCTGCACCAAAACATATGTTTTTTCTCTTTGCCTGTATTCTCTTTGGCAAACTGTAGCTTTGCAAAGGCTTTTTCCTGGCACGCCTCCGATGCAGGTCAAATTTATGCAATTGCTTTCTGATTGTAGAAACTTTGACACCAACCACTGCAAGACTTACTAGCAGATCCTGTGATGGAGTTTTGGGATTCCTAGAGACTTTTCTTATTATTATACTTTTTTTGCATCAGACGGCTTGCTCTTGGGCTGAATTTGTTTGGAAAGCCAGTCCTGGACAAATTGGCAGTCGATTGAAATCTATGCCGACTTTCCTTACAGTGGAATGTTGTATTTGGAGATCTTTTTAAATCCATTGCCAGCCTAATAGGCATCCGCAACCTTTTTTCTGAAGGCCTTACAGAACTCTTTAGATCTTGTAATGATGGCACCACACATCTCAATAACAAAGGGAACACTAGATGCTGTTTAGGGAGTGCAGGTTGAACCCGGCTTATTTATACCCCTCTCATATCTAATCACTGGCATCTTATTCTAATTTTATGGATTTGAAGTTGATAAATGTAGGGATGTACTTACTTTTTCCATATGACTGATCTGTTTTTGTGTTAATTTACATAAATGGTAGTTTTATGTGTCATTTTCTGTTTCAAAGGATCAAATGTTTTTGTCCAAATATGTCAAAGCCAATAATTTCCATACGGAGTTCTTATTTTTTCACACAACTGTATGTTTTTAAAAACCATGGTTGAATAGTGGAAAGTTTTTTTTACACCAACAGGTTTCCGTCATATTCTTATGTCAGTTTGTGCTGAAGAAAAATACTCTAAAATACTCTTTAAAATACTTTAAAAAGTTCAGATGGTAGTTTGTAAGGTTAAAGTAGAATTGATGGATGAGGAGTTGGTTTAAGCCCGTTTATTCTCAAATTCTAAGCACTTTTACCAAATTCATAAAAAACCCAAATGAGTTATTGGTGTTCAAGATAATCATATTAGTGATTTTAAAGTAGACCGGTACTTTTGGGTACACTGCTTCCATTGCACATTTTAAATGTTTGGCTTTTTCAGAAAAATAAAGAATGTATTTTTCTACTGTGCCTTGTACTCAGATCCGCAAAATGAAGCTTCAGGGACGTGAAAACAAGATTGCTGTTGTTGTGGGAACCATCACTGATGATGTCAGGATTCAGAACATCCCCAAACTGAAGGTGAGTGTAAATGACATTATGCAGTTTTGTTCTCAACTGTTCACCTTGTATCACTGAAATGGTTCATTAAGTGGGACCTGGCACAGAGTCTTTGTTGATTGATGTATTTATGTTTCTGAGTGGTGATGTTGATTGCTGTATTGTTCTGCTACTGTGTTAGGCATTTAAATACTCTTGATTGCTATCAAATAATAAGAAATGCCCAATGTCCTCTTTTGTTGTATGTAATTTATTTATTTATTTATTATAAAGATGTTTAAGTTTAATATTTGAAAATATGTATTCATTCCCATTCCTGTTGGCCTCAAATGTTTTTGTTGGATTTTTATTACTTGGAATGTACATGGGCCAAATTATTGATGTCTCTTGGGGTTGAAACAAAATGAGTGGAGGTGTAGTTTTGGGGCCTAAGGGCATATCATGTTATCCAGTCTGATATGGGTAACGGTAATGTAGGCAGTATTTAGAGTGCATCTAGAGAAGTGGTTAAACCTCCCATATTCTATACTGATTTTGGAAATGTTTAACAAGCAAAACACTTTTGTTTGTTTAAAAAAAAGAATTGTGTAAATCAATGATTATTCAAGGGAATCGCTGTTCTTGTCAATGTTACCTCAAGTTTGTGCATTTTTTTTTTTAAATTTCCCATAATTAAATATTGTTACTTTAGATGCATTTTAATTGTATTACTTTGTCATGTTCACTGTTAGGCTTCATTTGCTTTAGTATATTGGTTTTTTTAGTTGTTTATTTGGTGTTGTTTAGCGCATGTAATCGTCACAGAAGTGCTTACTCTGTCATTTTTGTTCAGGTGTGTGCTTTGAGGGTGACCGCAGGAGCTCGTAGGAGGATCCTGAAGGCTGGTGGCCAAGTCATGACCTTTGATCAGCTAGCTGTAACTACCCCCAAAGGACAGGGCACCGTGCTACTGTCAGGTAAGAAATGATTCATTTAAACAGCAGGGCACACTTGATTTTCGCATCAAACGTCTGTGTTGCACATTACAAATAAATCACATTTCAGAATAACTAAGCAGATGTGTGTCTTAGTATTCCAGGCAAAAGTATAGTCACAAAGTAGAACAAGCAATCTTGATGTAATGATTCATTTAAATATGATTATGCCATATAAAGGCCCTTTCACACTGCGTGCAAGATAAATCGCAGATGAACGGTGCTTTCATATCGATCGTGAAATGATCGATCGCTTTCAGTTAATTTACGCTAATTTCGCGATAAGCGATGCTGACACAGATTGCATTTTACACTAGTTGGCGCAACCCACTATTCAGCTGATCGGCCTGTCGTCTTTGACCACTAAAGGAAGTATCATCGCTTTTCAAACAGTTTCTGTGCTTCTTAACAAACCTTTATTTTGTGTAGATTCTACCCAGAAAGGGAGGCAGAAAGTTTCGTTTTTCAACAGCACCATCAAGCTGTTTTAGTATGAATGTTATTGTATTATATTTCACATTATTTCAGAGTAGTGGGGCAAAACCAGAGTTTAATGCCCAAGACCAGCCTGCTTTTTTTTTCCTGGTGGAAGAACTAAATGAAAGGACTGTTCATTTCGTACTATACTGTTATGTTTATTACTGGCACTTCAACAACAATATAAACATAAATAACAAATGACATACCGAGTATTGTTTTCTGCAACAAAAACTCAAACTGTAACATTATGAAGAAACATTTGCTTGCATTCAAACAAATATGAAGTATTTCAGTAATAAATATAATTTTGGCGGATACCTCGCACTATGGCATGGGACGACGGTTTGTTTATATCTCCATGGTATGTGTGAGAGGGAGAGAGCGTGCGCTGCTCAAACTGTGCTTTTTAATGCATAATTAACTGATGCGCACCATTTTATCTGCAAACGGCCAATTGGATGGAAACGGGCATGAGACAGCAAATGTAGCAAACTTTTTTTTTTTTTTTTTTAAACCTGCGCTTTCACGTTGTTGATAACATAAATGTGGCAGAAGTGGGTGGAAACTTGGCAAATGATCACAATAACTCAGTAACCATGCTCTTCTCTCTTTCAGAATACTCTTCAGTGTTTACACAAGTTTGGTTTTCAAAGCAGCTTTCTGTGCTGTAGTGTGACCAATCTTGCCCCTATGTGCAACAGCAGTGTGATCAAAAGCTTTAATCTAATTGGACGGCCCGTTTCAGAAAAAAATGACAGGCTTTAGGGAAAAAAACAACTGTCGCTCCATGAATGATCATGCCCCGCGTGAACAGCTCCATAGGGATCTATTGTTTTGATTCACAAGCGTCATCATGTCAAACATTCACATTGCTTAATCACGCTCACTGTGAAAGGACCGTAATACAGAAATTATTACAATATAAATATTTGGGTATTGAAATCTAATACTTATCGATTGCTACATTATGTAAAGGGAGTGTGCAGTCCTGGAACCAGCTGAAACCACTAACAATAATGGGAGTGGTTGCATTGCTACTGCTTACACGACAGCTCTGAGATTCTCCCCCAGTTATTGTACGCTGTTTGCTTACTTCTGGCTTTAGTTTGGGGGGGGGGTCACATGGCTCAAAAGAGTGGAACTTCCCATAATCTAAGATTAATCGGACATAAAACAAATGTTGCTTGATTTTGATGTGAATGTCAGATTTCATGTGAGATTTCTTTTTGCTGTCCAGACTACAGACAAATTTTCCTGCTCAAATCTGATGTTAATCTCTTTTAAGATGCCTGTCTGAACATTTGAGTTTAAACAACACTGTACACATGAGCGTGCTATGGATTTTATGTATAGTTGACTTACTGTCATAATGGCTTGTTTCTAAAGGACCTCGCAAGGCCAGGGAGGTGTATAGGCACTTTGGAAAAGCCCCTGGAACTCCTCACAGCCACACCAAGTAAGAACATGCCTCACTTAGACTTTACAGATTTAACAAAACAAGTATATACTGTATGCTTCAGTTAAAATGCTGAAAGTAACTTTGTTGTGCAGTGATGCTTACCTTTGTATTCCCTAATGTCTGAATTGGATTTGTAAGAATATCACAATATAACTACAGTTGCGCATGAACTTATTTTTTCCCACAACTGTGGTCGAGCTGTTCCTGATGTCTTAGGCTCTGGAGCACATCAACATTTATACATCAACACATTACAAGGCAGTGAGACTGAATGTTTATTGCTCTTCAATGAGTTTAATTGGATTGCTCTTCCCACAGGCCCTACATTCGTTCCAAAGGCAGGAAGTTTGAGCGTGCTCGTGGTCGCAGAGCCAGCCGTGGTTACAAGAACTAAAGCTGTCTCTTTTGTTTTGTATTCATCATTATAATGCAAATAAAGATGGGCTTTTCAACCCCAGGAGCTTCTGTGACATTTCATTTAATACTGATCAATATGAAGTCAGATTAAACCATCTGTTAAACCGTCTTTTTATGGGTCTTATTATTCATATTCTTTTCACCCCAAGATTGTGTGGTTGGATTTACTGGAGATGATGGGTTGGTTCATTCTAACATCTCTTTACATGCATCATTTAACCACTCGTGAGTAAAATTGCTCCATATTTAGACCAATGAAGGACCAGTGCATACATTTGCACCTTTGTTTTTTAATGACTTATTGAATGCAATTAAAGTAGATTTTGCAATAATTTTAGTGTTCATGTTCTTGCAGGAACTTGTATTGCATTTTGCAAGATGTTTAATCACGTAGCTCTTACATCATGCATTACCACATTAAATGGAAAATGTTGAGACGTGGTTGGTATTTTAAAGTTTTTTTTTTTCTTTTAAATGTTGCCATACAGTATCTGTACTCCACTAAGTTTCAGTATTAATGTAAAAAGCAGCTTAACTAGCGTCAGTGGAAACTGCGCTCGGTGTGAAGCAGCTGTGGCTATTTTGATAAGCTATTTTCAGTTTGATTGGCTTTGGAAAGCAGTAATGGCTGGGGGCAATGACTTTTTCCAAAACACTGAGCATGAGCTATTTCTGAAATGCTCCCCATAGTGCACTTCGTTTAACCTTCTGTAAAGAAACATGGTCTCATATTTACTGGTGACATTCCGAGCTATTCTGTGCAAAGTTGTAATTGAGTGGAAAGCTAAATTAGTTATTTTGTAGCTTCACAGTGGTATTTGTAATGAAATGTCAAATGTACTCCTTCTATGGAGGTTCTATGTTGGGAAAGTATATGCACACACTATGAACAGTATATTATACTAAATACGGGTTTTTCTTTTTTCGGTTTCATATTTATTTCTTGTCCACTTGGAACAGTTATGTGATTGTGCTGAAATACACTTAGTCCTGTTGGGAAAGAATATACTGATAAATATTTGCATGTAAACTACTCTTCTCTAGCTGATTATAATCATCTGTAGTTTCTCAGTGACTTTCAAATTGTTCTCTTTTAGAAATGATTCTCTTACTGCTTACTTGGTTTGATTTTTTTTCCACCTCGGTAAAAAATATGTAAAATGCTTTACATACAGTGGTGTGAAAAAGTGTTTGCCCCCTTCCTCATTTCCTGTTCCTTTGCATGTTTGTCACACTT
>JAFFST010055683.1:197221-216111 GCA_022414735.1 Noturus placidus
TGGTTTGATGTTCCGAAACACTTAAGTGTGACAAACATGCAAAGGAACAGGAAATGAGGAAGGGGGCAAACACTTTTTCACACCACTGTATCTTTCATAATATTTTACACATCTTTACCAAGGGTGCCAAAAATTCTGGACCTGACTGAGCATTTCCATAAACAGTAGTTATTAATCAGAAACCAGTAACCACTTTAATATAAGGTACATACACTAGAATATTCAGTTAAGCACTGGTAAAGTGCTCATGCTGCCAAACTACTGAAAGCATTACTTACAGTACAAACACACTTATTAGCTGAGAATATGTAAAATCTGATCTCCTGTAGTACTGTGATGAAGTAACTTATTTGTTTATAGTTAGTAGTATAGTTTGTAAATGAATTACTATTGATAAATGATTCATTAATAGAGTCCTCGCATGTCTACTGTAAACATTTAAGAATATAATAAAAGGTAGTAATAAACTGCAGAAATTCAAACTAAAAGCTTTCATTTTTCACAACGCTGTTTTGTGAGATAATATGACGTGAGAAGAAAAGGGATGACCACACACCCACAGTATCAAGTATATATAAGATAAGATATGCTGCTATGTTGTGCGTGGAACAAGTGCAGGTTTGAGAGAGGGGGCGAGTGTGAGTAATAGTTCTGATGGGGTCTTTCCTACATGCTATGAGGACCAGCATATTTGAATAGACAGAGGCAGAGATAAAGACCCTCATGTGGAAATAGAGCATCATGTGGAGGAATGTAGATACAGCTGGAAAATATTAACATTAATCAAATGAAGTGGTAAGATTTATTGAAAGCAACTTCATTCATTCCCTTCTTGCCTACAGAAACCTCCCACCTTCAGCATCCCCTTCTTGGTTTTTTTTTTTTTTTTTTTTTTTTTGCATATCCTTCCTTTCATTTATTTTTTGGACCATTCTGGCCTACATATTTGTAGTGTATATAGTATATAATCCTGCCCAAGTACTGAAAAAGATTGTAGTACCAGTCAGATTTTAGGACATTTCATAGCAAGCTTTGACTGTTGGGGTTGTCGTTTTTGTTTTGAATCCTTCCACATAAAAATAGCTCTGTTAACATTGTAAATATATATTTTTTAAAAACACCAAAAACAACGTGTTTAAATAGCAAGTGTAAACCAAATCACCAATATGAATGTAATATGTTGGATAAGTGGTTGAGGATGGATGGATGGATGAATGTAATAATTATTTTAAATTCAGACAGAAAGCATGCTTCATTCCACCGTATAAGATATTTGCGCTCATAGTCAGTGGGTCCGCTGTCATCTGTAAGATGAGGTACAGAAAATGTGGAAAACCACATACACCCACGGACTGCTCTTGATGAGCCTCATGCTCTGTTATCTTTCATGCGTGATGTTTCATTTCCTGACGTGTGTCCCCATTCTAAACAACAAAAGACATGCCACCACGTTGTGTTTATACCATGTAGCATGCTCTCATAAACATTAATAATCATCACGTTTTTGCACTTGCCCTCACTGACAACCTGCACACAGAGTTGAAGAGTTGCACAAGGACCAAAGACTGTATGAGATCTTATGGTTTCCTGCATGAAGCAATGGTCTTGCTGTGTGACTGCTCACTTCAGCAAACATCATAACACTCAGTTATGATATTCTAAATGCAGGAATGCAAATCATTTTTGCATGGTTCAGCAAGCAGTGTTTTGCTGGAACAATCTCAGAATGGAATTACTTTATAATCTCAGATGTGAACTCATCAAGTTTTTGCTATTCCCCGTTTTTTCACACCTACTAATTTAGAAAGCACTAAGAGCTTTCTTAATGAATAGAGGGATTTCTAACATGTGTAAGCACGTGCTCCATTTCCTCAACCGTACCCCTCAATGCTGATATGGCGGCCTCGGTATCAACTTTATAGTCAACCTGCTGTGTTTTCACAGCCTGCAGGTCAAGCCGGATAGCAGACAGCGCTTTCTTGAGAATCTCCTGGAGCTCCGTATTAAAAATATCAGCGATATCCTTCCTCAATGAAGCCAACAGCTCAAGCTTGAGTGTGGCGAGATCAAAGTCACCGCTCGGCAACGCAGATTCAGGGGGAGAGGGGGACACGCTCACGGCGCGCTCACTCGGCCTCAGTCGTGTTTGAATGGCACCTCGGGTTTTCGTATTCTTTCCAGACATTTTAACGTGACAAAAAATTCAAATTATAAGCAAATATAAGGAGTAAAATAAGTTAAAGTATATTATATGACCAAAAAGCGCAAATTAATTAAAATTTTAATCAAAATCAGCAGGAGCCTCCAGCTTCGCGTCCTACTCCATTTGCAACCTTTTGTCAACAAAACAGCACTCAGCTTTCTTCTGTAATTCCTGATAATTAGATCTTTTAGATAGAGTAAAGAATATAGAGTGAGGAAAACGAGAGCACTCCTCAATACAGTATCTCACCAGATCCTCCAGGGTCATAGATCATCTCTCTCTCTATTTAGCTGGTGGGCTTCTGTGTCATTTCTGTGTCCATTTGGATATATGCTTTAGATTGTCCTAGAAAAATGACTCAGTTTTAGCTTAGAAACAGTTATTGTTAAGGAGAAAAGTGTAGCCACTGCAATATACGGTGTGTATATTAGAACACTAAAATTAAGCACTGAAAAGATGCTAATGTTGCCCATTAACTAGTGTAAGCATTACTTATAAGCACATCTATTAGCTATGAGTTCATATCTAATGATCCACCATACTTAACAGTGTGAATTATTTTATTTTCTGCTTCCTTTCCTTGTTCTTACAACAAACACACTCTGAGTGTTTGTTCTGAAGCTGAATAAAATATCTGCCATTTAATTTAATTTAAGTGTTACCGATGTTTTAATTGTTTTTAGAAATACTCATATAAAATCAAACTCTATATGAATATCCACTCTACACACCATTCATTTTTCTTTTAATAACCTGCGCTATGGATTAACTACTATGAATTACACAAAAAAAAACTTATATTAAAGGTGTATAGTTATGAGGGTGAGGAATATATTTATGAATAATGTTAAATATTTAAAATATGAATCATTTTACATAATGCTCATATGTCATATTTAAATTCATTAATAATAGTCAGTTTGAAAATGTGCAATAAAGCAGAATAAAATTTTTGCGCAAACAAATTGAATGTTTCGATCAAGGTAAAATAAGCATCTTGGGAATATTTGAGAGCAATTCATTATAATATTGTATCTGTGTAAGCAGAACCCAGTGGAAAACTATTCTGCATATACGCTAACAGTAAAAATGATCTTCCTCTTTCAGGTCCACTCACAATGAAGGGAGAAAAGGCTAGAATAACAAACAAGTAAAAGAGAGACTTGAGAGGGGGGATTGAGTCATCCAGAGCATCACATTACTCTCATCAAAACAACTACTACCCCCATAAGCCACATTTCTCCATTGTTGTCTGTTTCGCTCACATCCTTCAACAACGTGTCTGGCCTTCCAGGAAGTGGTGCTGAGCTGAACATGCTGACTGCATATCTGATAACTGAAGACAGTCAGGCCTCATGTGGAACACAAAATGGGCCAGGATTCCACCTGGACTGTAAATAATACACTGCTACTGCATACAATCTTAGACGGTAAACTTAACAATATGCTTAAAGTCTATGAAACACTTTTCTGAAATCCCTTTTAAAACAAGAAGTTCATTGTACGCAATCTGCAGACTTGATGTTTGTTTTTCACGTGTGCTGCTTTACTTACTTACTTACTTACTTACTTAGTAGCTCTAACACTTGGTTACTTACTTACTAGCCCTAATACACATTACTTTATATTACTGACTTAATTACTCACTTAGTAACACACATGCAACAAAATATATCGAAAGTAAATCTTTTGTGACTGTTTTGTTTATCATCAACTTTATTTTTCCACTTTTTTTCAAGTCAGTCATGACATACTTTCAGAATTGAAAATTGAGAAAAGAAGTCCTGGGAGAATCCGTGGGCAAGCAGAAATGCCTTTGTTTGCCTCTCTCTCTCTTTCTCTCTCTCTCTCTCTCGCTCTCTTTCCATTGTGCATCACTCAGACCACAATTGAACAAATTATGTCTTGAAGTCATGTGACATAGGAAGAGGAATTACCTCAAGTGAAACACAAACACCCACCCACCTACACAATAATATACATATCCAGTCCCAAACCAGAGATTCAGTCAGAGAAAGAGAGAGGTTACATGCAAGTGTTGGAACATTAGCGTCAACTATCAAAGAAGAAAAGTTACAACTTAAATACAGAAATGGCACAAGTCTATATGAAAGTAGAAGTTCTGTTTCTTCTAGTAACAGCCATGGCAATCTCACGTGAGTCCCTTTTTCACTATTTTAACCTCAGTGTCTTAAATAACGTACATTTTCTTTTTGTGAGCATCAACTGGCTTTTATTGTGATTGTGAATGTTGTCCTTGTGCTTCTATGAAAGCCTTGTCACTGAGTCGGTTTATTTAAATGATGGATGTTCTAGCAGTAATTTACAGCAGTGTGCTTTCTGTTGTTAATCACTGTGTGTGTATCCTTTAGGTAGTGACTGTGTGAGAGCCTCTGAGGTGTTTGTGGTCAGTGGCTCAGTTGCGGTGTTGCCTTGTGTAACGTCTTCCCCAACTAAACACTCTTCTGCTGTCACCTGGAAAAGAATTTTTGAAAGGTAAGAATCTTTGATTCTTGCATCCTTCCATATAATCTACTCTGCGTAGAATCACAAAATACTTCACTGAAGGTACCTTGGAATCAAATCGCTCGATCAAGTACATGAACAAATCATGTGAACATAAAAACTCACTTCCTGTCTTGTTCTTTCAGGGAGGAGAGGACGGTGTGGCGCAGGGACAAGAACGGGCTTGAGTTTCGGCCGGTGGGACAGGCACCACACGCTCACTGTCCCTATCCAAACTTTGGAAATTCAAATTACAGTCTTTATATCGAAGGGACAAGGGAGGAGGATGGAGGAATGTATCGCTGCGAGGTGGAAGGACAGAACTTCCAGGATGTCAAGCTACATGTCATCAAAGGTAATATATCTCCAACACACATAATCATACATAATGAGAATTTGTTTTATTTAGCAACGATAGTGCTCCTTTCTGGTCATTCAGTAACTGTCATATGAAGACGTCTCAATTTCATGACAGTATAAAATTGGTCTCAGCATCTTAGAGTCTTCACATTTCAATCATGATTCAGATGGAGAATGGAGCATGCTATCAGTAATTCTGAGTTCACTCCCCAATAATAACCTCATGGTCTTTTGTTTTTCCGAAGTCTCCTTTACTCCTGCTGAGGTCTTCGAGGGTGATCGGCTGACGGTGAGCTGCAGTGTCACTCCAGAGATAAAGTCAATGATATGGAAGTGGGAACTGAATGGCTCACCAATTACCAGTAATAGTTGGAAAAAGATATACACCGTTGATAAAGTGTCTCAGAAGGATGCAGGAACTTGGAGTTGCCTGATTAGAAACAAGGAAACACAAGTATGGACCCAAGAAGTAAAGGCATCCGCATTGCTGCAGGTCAAAGGTGAAGATTTCTTTTTCACATTGATTATGCAGTTATAGAAATTATAGTACTTATATTGCTCATATAACTACTTAGTTTATAACTCTCTCATAATTACATCCCATTCATGTTAATTGCACTGTATTTACGGAATAAATGACTAAATTAATAAAGAGTATCCTTTAAAAGAAATGATCTGAATAATAGTGTTTAAAGGGTTAATATTTTCTAAGTTAGCATTTGGTCTGATTTGGTCTGATGGTCTCTCTCAGGAATCCTGGTCCCTAGGGATACCTCGGAGGTAGCATATGCAGAATTAGGCTCTTCTGTCACCCTGCCCTGCATCTTCTCGCATGAACTCCTCTTAAACAGCTCTTCCTGGAAGAGAGTGTCCAAAACATCTAATCTGCCTGCCATGCTTCCTTTGTTCTTCATCGCATCTTCCAATCCCGAAGTTTCTGGGTGCTCCTCGGTGTGGAGGAATAGATCTGCATACATTGAGAGAGTGCAGGATGGAGATGAAGGCACATATAGGTGTTCAGGACAGGTACGAGGAGACAACAACAAGCGTGTGACGGTGGAGAGGAACATTCAGCTGGTGACTACTCAGGGTGAATGTCGAACTCCAGCATTTTAAATACACACTTCCATGCTGTTTTCCAAAGTCGACTAGAGCTCCTCTCATTTATTTTAATTTGAATCTTAATCAGAAAGTTCACTCTTCATTTAAGCATCTTTAGAGAGAATAAAATGAAACCAGGTTTAAGAATGTATGTATGACCAGGACTGTGTAACTGTGTTTCTGCAGTTCTGAGCTCAGACAGAAACGGCAAAACGACCCTGACCTGTCGCATTAGCAACCCCACCCAAGTCACCAGTTATGAGTGGATCCATGTGGAATATGGTGTGAATGATACTCAGACATTCACCTCTGTCCAAAAATCAACATCAAAAGTGCTGAGCATCCCAAAAGAGAAACAGCTTGGAGAATGGGTGTGCCGTTACTATAACCAACAGCAGCTTCTGGGAAATGCCACTTACCATCTGCAAATGATGAGTGAGTACTGCTTCAAAATGTAATGTTTATGACTATAGAATGAGGCAACTGATTTTCAAGACACTCTAAATGTATTCTTGTAAGGAGCATTCAACTCTATGGAGCTCAACATACATAAATATGTATCAGTAGAGTGAATCTGTGTCATGTATGTGTGCATCTGCAGGTGGTTTGGAGGGACAGGAAAAATCTACAAGTGGAAACAAAGTAGCCACCATTATAGGACTGTGTTTTCTGTTCTTGTTGTTGGTGCTTATTGCGCTTCAGCTGTACAAAAACCATCGCAGGGTAAGTTAAAAAAAAAACCTACAATTTTATTGCACCCAACATGACACTGAATATTTGATGTGGTGGGAATAGATACAGTACTGGTAAATGGCCCTAAAATGACACTCCTCTCAATGTGTGTGCAGAGAAAAATGATCTTGCAGTACCCAGCTATGGAGACGATTGTCCACCTCGCCGCTAATGAGCGAGAATTTAGAGAACGGGTCAAAGTGAGAGAGAAATCCCAGAATGGTGCATGTGGTGAAGATCTGAAATCAGTGTTTGTGTGAGGACAATGTCTAGAGACAATTTCTACGATGATTTCTTTGTGTGTGTGTGTGTGTGTGTGTGAGAGAGAGAGCAACCGAGAGAGAGCAAGAGAGAGAGAGAGAGAGAGCGCGAGAAAGGCAGGCAATTGTAGCATACATTTTCTTACAAAATTCTGTTATAATACTAAGCATAACTACACATTTATTTTTTTAAATGTTGATCTTAATGTATGATACTGTATAATATATATCAATAAAGTGCATGAATAATTATGCATCAGTCCGTTATTATATTATCCATTATTTCTTTTTACTGTACATGCCATATACATTGTGGTGTCTTAAAAATAACAAAACAAAACAACAAACAAAAAACAGACATTTTCTTTAAAAAAAAAAAAAAAGACTCCAGCGGGAAAAAATATATTAGGAATACATTTCTATTAAGATCACTGAGATAATCAGTGACAGAGAACTGTGACTATAAAGTCTGATCCACTGATGTTTTTGTCTGCTCTATTCACACTACATGACTCCATACTCTATACATTTTTACATATTAACATAAGTAGTTACATTATATAGCATGTACCATATAACATGGACAAGTGCAAAGATTTCCATTACATCATTACTGGATTTATCTACAAAAGCCATAAAAATAAAGTGGTGCATCCGGCCACAAGAAAGCATTCTAATAGATAAGATAAATCTAACAGAAAAACAGTTTTCAAAACCTTCAAACCTGATTTGAAGAAAGAGGTGCATAAAATCTGACAGTTATAACACATATATGACAGTTATAACACTCAGAATGGGTAAAGTCTGACCAAGCAATCCAACAGAGTTAGAACAAAACTGGGTGGAGGAAAATGAGTGGGTGGGGCAAAAAAAGGTGGAGACAGTTAAAGGCAAATGGTGGGCAAGTTATAAGAAAACATTAGAATCACAGTCAAAACAAGAAACCAGCTTTTTCATTTTCCACTGAAATTCTTTTTGCATACAATAGTTACATCATACTCTTTAGAATCCATCTTGAGTGCAAAGCCACTAGGGTAAGAATATGTGCATCTGTACACTTTTTGCTGCTATATTCATCACAATAATACAGCATATTACAACTTGTGCCTTTGTCAGGAAAGCATGGGGCTCATGTCTAAGTGTGTTGTTAATTGTTTAACAACATAAAATTGTAGTTACATGGGAGCTGCATTGAAGTATGATATATACTAATATTATTGAAACAACCTGTAGCCAATGGACAAATCCATTTGTCAAATGATGGTGGAAGTGAGCAATACCATTAGACGTGGTCATTTGACTAGTTATATTGGTTTAATATACTGAACTTTGTTTGACTAAATTATTTTAGTATGCACTTGGTAAGGCTCAATGCAGGGCTACAGCATAGACTATAAAAAGAAGCTGTGTAGTCTAATCTGAGCACTGAAAAGGGTAAGAGACTGAGGAGTGGGCTCAATGCCTGTAAATTTAATTTTGTACAATTAAAACTGCACCATGTCACGTATTTTTGCCTCAGCTGCTCCAGTGTTAATAACATACTCTCCTTGGCCTTTTTTTTTTTTAATTTAAATTTGTGATAACAAATTCTTGCTCATTTTATCCTATGCAAACTTTTGTATTGACAGTGACACTAGAACGTTTTTGTAATTTTCTGTATTTTTGCATAAATTATTCCTGAAATGTGATCAGATCGTCCTAAAGCTAAGGAAAGAGAACACAATTAAACAAATGATGCATAAACATTCTAGTTTTTGCATTTATTTATTGTGAAAAATTATCCAATATTATCTTTGTTGGAAAAGGTATGTGAACCACTAGAAGTATAAGCTAATTTAATGGAGTAAATTAAAGTCAGGTGTTTCAATTAGGTGTGAGTTTAACAGGCCCTCTCATGCTCCAAGAACATAAACTTGGGTTCTTCACTATCAAAATCTGGTCTTCACCACCTAGGTTTATGGAAATGTGCCATAAAAGAGCTATCGATGCTCACCAGGCTGGAAAAGGTTAAAAAAAAATCCTAATGAGTTTGATTACACCAATCCACTGTGAGGCAGATTATATACAAATGGTAGTACAATTGTGACTCTCCCAAAGAGTGGTCAAACAGCAGTAATCACTCCAAGAACTACAGCCCTACTTACCACTCTTGCATTGAGTGGTCAGTGTTCATGACTCCACCATCAGGCAAACACTGAATAAGAGGCCACTAGTCTCCAAAAAGAACACTACTGCCCATCTAAAGTTTGCTCAAGACCGCATAGTTGAGCCTGAAGCCTATTGGAAGAATGTTCTGTGGACAGATGAATCCAAAATGCAACTTTTTAATTTTAAACAAAAGTGGTATGTTTGGCAAAAACCAAACACTGCATTCCAATAGTGAAGCATGGGGGTGGCAGTATTATAGTTTGGGGCTGCTTTGCTGCCTCAGGTCCAGGATAGCTTGCCATTATTGATGGACCTATGAATTATAAATTGTACCAAGAAATTCTACAGGAGAATGTCACGATATCTGTCAGTGAACCAAGACTTAACCGTGACTCACTGCAACAACCCTAAACACACAAGTAAGTCTACAAAGAACTGGTTAAAGAAGACATTTCACATTTTGTAATGGCCAAATCAGTCCAGACCTTAACCCAATAAAAATGTCGTGAAAGGACCCAAAAAGAGCAGTTCATACAAGGAAGCCAACCAACATTGAAGCAGTTTTGTAAAGAGCAATGGGCCGAAATTCCTCCAACTGTTTGTTTGAAGTTACTGATGCTCAAGGGGGTCACACCAGTTAATGAATGCAAAGGTTCACATACGTTTTCTGACAATGATTTTTAATATTGTATAATTTTGCTCAATACATAAATGTAAAAACTATAATGTTTTTGCATCATTATTTTAATGGGTTATTTTTTATATAGCTTCAGGACTCAGATGTAAATCTGATAGAATTTTAGGTCACTTTTATGCAGAAATACAGAAAATTTTAAAAGGGCTCACACACTTTCTATAGACACTGTAGAAGAAAGTCTATACTACACTTTACTACACACTATGGTGCAGATCACAAAGATCCAGCTTGTAGCAGTTTCTCTCATTATATTTACAAAAGAACAAAATGCTTGTGGCTTTACACCTCACTGTATTCTGCATCACTATGCCTGGGTGTTTTCGGGAGCTCTGCCGTAGTCAGTGTATGTTCAAACCAGTCTACTGTTTCATCGTTATGCCCAGTGAACTCCAGCACGTCCTCGTCATCGAAGCACCAGCCTGGCCAGTCCATATTTACACCCAGCGGAGTGACTGGTCTAATGGGAAATGATGGGAATGACAGACACTTTTTATTCTTTTCCTAATTGATAGAAATTTACATCCTACATTAAAAAAAACACTAATAATATCTGACTATACAGTACTGTGCAAAAGTCAGAGACCAATCTAATGTTTGCAATGAAATAGTCATTCAGTGCTTATTGTTAATTATTTGGTGGTAAACAATAATGATGGGAAAATGTACAGTACAGTAATTACATTTTCAGTCATTTAAAGCCATTCAGTACATATTCATGTATGTCAATATTAAAATTGTTCAATTAAATATTAAATTTTTTTTTTAAAGATTTCATACTGTATTTAATGTTGTGACTTTTGTGTGATTTATGAACATTAACATTTACAATAATTTAAAAAGAAACAAGGGAATTCAACAGTAAAAGCTATGACATCTCAATATATTTTATTTGTAATACTGAGCTTTAATACTGACCTGCATAAACACACTATATGGAAAAATAGATGACACTGAAAATCACACCCACATGTGCTTGTTGAAAATCCCATTCTAAAACCATGGGTATTAATATGGAGTTGGATCTCCCTTTGCTGCTATAACAACCTCCAACTCCAACCTCCAACATCCTTCTATCAAGGCTTTTCATTTGGGAGCATGGCTGTGAGGATCTGCACCTATTCATTCACAAGAACATTACTGAGGTTGTGAAGTGATTTCGGGTCACAAAGCCTAGCGTGCATTCTGCATTCCAGTTCATCCCAAAGGTGTTCAGTGGGGTTGAGATCAGGGCTCTGTCCACTTGAGTTCTTCCACTACAAACTTAGCAATCATTTTGTGTACCTCATTTTGTGCAAAGGTGCATTGTCATGCTGAAACAGGTTTGAGCTAGGTCCCTAGCTAAGTGAAATCATAATTCTACAGCATACAAAGACATTCGAGACAATTGTGTGCTACCAACTTTGTGGCAACAGTTTGTGGAAGAACCACATATAGGTGTGATGGTCGGATGTACACATACCTTTGGTCATATAGTATAAGTACTGCATTACTCTTTGACTGAAAGTAAAATAAATTTACTCTACATTTGCCATTATTATTGTTTGCTACTTTAACAATAAACACTGACTTTAACAATATCACTGGTCTCTGACTTTTCATAGTAGTGTACATGCTGTATATATGTATGATGTGTAAATTAAGTGCAGAGTTGATTCAGCTGACTCAGAGTAAAGCTTATTCTATGTAGGCAGAACAGCGCCGTAAGATCAAGACACAGACATAAAACACAGAATGAAACTACTGTCTTCCTTTGGCACACTAAAATGTTTAGTTTTACAGTCATTTCATTTCTAAGGAACAAACAACATCCACCAAACAGAGAATTTCATATTTTAGTAATAATTCCATTGGGTGAATTTTGAATTTTGAGTTTTAAATATTGATTGGAAAACTAAACATGTAAAGTTAGCACAGTGATAAAAAGCACAAGACTTATAAAAAAAAAACGAGATAAAAAAATCTGTCCTGTAGATGTCTAACTCCTTTCAGTAATTTAGCAAACAGACAACAAAACTTTTTAAATAAATGTACCTGTTTTTCCTGTCATTGTCACTGCTGGTTTCCATCCCTTTATTAAAGTAGTACTTTTTTGATATGAACATCTCTCGGTCCTCTGCTCCTGCCTCTTTCTCTCCTTCACTCTGTGAGGATGATGGAGTAGCGCAGACAGTGTTGGAACTTTGAAGAGAAGTCTTTTCCAAATGCTTCCCCGCTCTATTTGCTATTCCATGTCCCCTCTCCCGCTCCTTGGCTCTATTCAGAATACCCTGCAGAGTGGACGACGGTAGCTCAGGTAAGGATTCACTCCTCTGGGCTCTTCCTTTGGGTAATTTTTGAGAGTTCCTATTGTGTCTCTCTTTTGGCAGTTCAGATGGTGACTCTGATAACCTCTCAGAAGGAACATTCCAGAAGACAACTTGGTTCTGCTTTATAGAGGCCAAGTTTAGCACCAGGTGGTCCTGGGATTTGGAGGATGTATTGGAAGGATTGAGAGCATTATGGTTCTCATCAGAATCTGAGACTGAGTTTGAATTCCTGTTGGGAAACGACGTTGATGATTCCGCCTCAGCTGACATTCTCCTGGAGCCCTGAACTGGAGCAAATGGCTGAGAATTAATGGGACGTTTCCTTCGTAACATCGGTGACTTTAATACTCTTGTGAATGTCTGTGATTCTGAGAGAGACTCATTTTCATCACCTGATTGGCGGGACCAAGAATCCTGCCACAGATCTGCTTTCTGTGATTGTGGCTGTTTGACACTGATTGCAGACTCAACAGGCACAAATTTACTTGGTAATAAAAACTGGCCAGATGGTGACTGGCTTAGTGCACTGTTTTCCCTTAATCCACTGACTAACAAATGATGTGAACCACTGGACTTCTTGGTCTCTAATGAATCTTGTTGTGGAAAGGCATTTGATTTTTTATGTGATTGCAGTTTGTGATTCCATGTTACCAGTCTTTCTATTGTAGGACCATACAAAGTATTACTGTCTTCACAATGCCCATTTCTACTTCCCTTTCTCTCCTCAGTTTCTTGTATCATGTTGTGTTCATTATTAATTTTTTTGTCTCCTTTTTGACTTTGTTTGCTCAGAAAATGTGCATTTACATGTTGGTTTTGCAAATTAGGTTCTTCTCTCTCTAACTGTATAGTTGTAAACTTGAGAGAAGGAAAAGGACTTTTATAGTCTGACTGTTCCTCTGTTTCCTTGATGTTCGGTGTACTGGCAGGAGGAAATGGATCTTCTAGAATCTGATCACTGGGCTCATCAAGTTTGATTGTCTCCTTTGTTCTTAGAGACTGCAAAGCTTTCTGTAAGTCAGAATATAAAGAGAATATGAAATATATAAAAATTAAATAGTTAGAAACCAGAAGTATTTCATTGCAACTGTTGGTGTCAAAGTGCATGCTTCTACAATCAGAAAGAGATTGAACAAATTTGATCTGAATGGGAGGTATAGCAGGAAAAAAAGGCTTTGCTGCCTTAACAGAACATTAAAGAAAGACTACAATTTTCCAAGGAGCATATAGACAAAGACCAGGCCTTTTGGAATAATGTGCTCTGGACAGATGAATCAAAAATAGAGTTGTTTGGCCACAGCAACAGCAGACATGTTTGGCGCAGAACAAGGACAGCTTTTCAGGATAAGCATCTCATACCAACTGTGAAGCACGGTGGTGGAAATGTTATAGTTTGGGGTTGCTTCACTGCCTCAGGGACTGTACAGTTAGCATTCATTGATTCAACTATGAATTGTGCATCATATTAAAGAGTGCTTGAAGATGTGACTGTGAGGCCATCTGTCCAAAAGCGGAAGTTGAAACAAGTGGACCTTTCAACCGGATAATGATCCTAAGCACACTAGCAAATCCACCAAGGAATGGCTCAAAAAGAAGAAATGGAGGGTTATGGGATGGCCTAGTCAAAGCCCGGATTTGAATCCTAATTAAATATATGAAATGGGCAGTACAAGAAAAAACTCAAACATCTTGACTGAAAGAATATTGCTGGAAAAAGTCCAGCAAGTTGATGTCAAAGACTAGTGGACAATAATACAAAATGTTAACAGGAAGTTATTTCCACTAAAGGGGGAAATACTAACTTCTGAGGCCAAGGATGTACTTACTTTTTGCACAGAAGAATATTAGCTCTATTGATATTTCTGTAGAATAAATGATTGAAAAAGCTATTTTTCCAAAGATGATCAATTGTTTGCTTGTCCAAATATGTCAAAAAACAATTTCCATGGGGTGTACTTTTTTCCCGCATGCCTGTACATGTCTGTATATAATTCCATGAAAAGATGGTGATTTATAAAGTATTTTAAAAGAATGCAGTCAGTTTCAAATGCATTGAGGCTTTGATGTCTATGTGTTCTTGTTTAGAGCCATACCTGCGCTTGGTGGATAGTAGTGATCCATGATGCACAGCTATCTTGGCTGGAAGTCGAAACACTGTACACACTGACAGGACAGCCTAGATCACTCACCTCCAACAAGATAAAAGAGTCTGAGAGACAGAGACAGAGAGAGAAGTATATACAGAGCCCTCTACATTGATATGCAGAACTGAACAGGGCTGTTGGTTTGGACCAATAGTCAACAATCGGATAAAATAGACATCAAAGTTGTAGCTTACATACACTGCCCTCGACTAATATTGGCACACTTTGTAAATATGAGCAAATAATGTAATGTCTTTTAGTTGACAGAAGTAAGACTCCAGATGCCAGACTGGTTTGAGTTGACGTGAAAGCTATGGTAACTCAAGTAGCATCTCAGAACACATTGAACCTTGAGGCAGATGAGCTACAGCAGAAGATCACATTGGGTTACACTTCTGACAGCCAAAAACAGAAATCTGAGGCTACAGTGACACAAGCTCTCTAAAACTGGACAGTTGAAGAGTGGAAACAGACCATGTGATGATATTTTTCCAATGAGGAGATCATACTGTTTCCCAATTCTGATGTTTGATGTGAATATTGATTTTATGTATTGTGCTGCTGCCACATGATTGGCATATTGGATAATTGCACAAATGTGCAGGGGTAAAGGTGTTTCTAATAAAGTGGCCGGTGAGTGTATGGTGTGAATTTTCAGTAAAAATGTGCACAAATCACTAATTCTAAAGTTCAACTTAGCAGCCAATATTATTATATAAAGACCAAATCTAATTACTCTGAGATTATGGCTAAAGCCAAAATGTCAGATGCTACAAGAAACAGAGGTTTCATTGTTTTAATGAAAGCACTAATAATGCCATTACTGTTGGTTGCATAAGAGCTCAGTACCAGTGTGCACTGACTCATAACATAATGTAAAATAACAGTTTAGATCATTTTCACTTTGATTCTCAGCTACCACTGGGGTCACTGGGGTTAGTTTGCTCAGTGGTTAAGACATTGGACTACTGACCAGAAGGTTGTGAGCTGCCACTGCTGGGCCCTTGAGCAAGGCCCTTAACTCTCAAATGGTCAGTTGTATATATGAGAAAAATGTAAGTGACTCTGGATAAGGGTGTCTGCCAAACGCCAAAAAAATGTAAATGTAAATTATTCAAAACACAAAACACAAATCATTAGATCTTAAGACATACAAATAAAAGCTATGCCCATTTTTCTTATGATGTGTAACATTTGCATCTCTATAAGCTGGAATTTACCTAAAGGTTTAAATTTCCCGCTCATTAATATGAGCCTACACACATGCAAATTGTGAGGAAAAATCAGTAGAATTTCTAAAGATACTTCCAGTGTAATACATCATTGTAATACATGTCAGATCAAATTATGTGAAGTAGTTTTCTGTAATTATGAATGATGTTTTAAATACATGTTTGTACTGTATGTATCATAAAAGCTGTTAAGCAGATTTTTATTAAATCCATTTCTCTATCTCTGATAAATGATAAAAGGCCCTGACAAGGTAGTTGCAGAAATTGCTTAGTAAATAGTACAAAATGTATTTGACATTTATTCATTTGTCTTCATATTACCAAATATACTTGTTAGAAACTATCTCTTTTCATTTGCTTGTTGTTGTTGTTGTTGTTTTTAATTTGAAAAAATGTGTTTTATGAGCATGTCCCTGCAGCTCACACTGGATGTGGCATCTTCTGATTCATATGACTTCATAGAATCTGTTCATGTTTAATACTGGTATCAGAGCATGATAAGCAAACCAATCAATCAAGTTAATGGCTAAATTTGCCATTTAAAAATTATTATTATTATTATTATTATTATTATTATTATTATTATTATTATTATTATTATGTTTGCTGTTGTTGTTGTCATACTAATAATTGATATGTTATTTTAATGAAAACATATTAGGCATTAATTAAGAATAAGGCCTTATTCTTAGTTTTAAAAAGCACAAATTAGACATTTATAAATAGTATATTCACTATAAATTGCACAGTATTCTTAAATACTTGTATTGTTTAATAATTAGGGATTTGTTTTGTGAAAATTACTATTAAAGACATTATTAGTTGTTAATATTTATTAAATGCCCCTGTAACATAAATTATTGAGCATGAATTCCTTATCTAAATTCACAACTTATTAGTGCACAATTGCTCTATATTTTAAGTTAATTTCATATTAATTCTTTAAATGAATTCTCTCTAGCATTATTTTATCACAAGCGCACGGTGGCTTAGTGGTTAGTAGCACGTTCGCCTCACACCTCCAGGGTCTGGGGTTTGAGTCCCGCCCTGGCCATGTGTGTGCGGAGTTTGCATGTTCTCCCGGTGCGTCGGGGGTTTCCTCCCCCAGTCCAAAGACATGCATGGTAGGCTGATTGGCGTGTCCAAAGTGTCCGTAGTGTATGAATGGATGTGTGAGTGTGTATGTGATTGTGCCCTGCAATGGACTGGCACCCTGTCCAGGGTGTAACCCGCCTTGTGCCCGATGCTACCTGGGATAGGCACCAGGTTCCCCGTGACCCTGATAAAGGAGTAAGCGGTAGAGGATGGATGATTGGATGGATTGTTTTTATCAGAGATAACATAATTGTAATTTTGGTTTGGTGGCCTCTGTGAATGCAACATATACTGGCTTATTTCACTAACAAAAAGACATGAAAAGATCTTGACTTTAGAATATAGGACACAGATTCACTTATGGAAAACATGTGTAGTGCTTTTTAGTTTCTACTTAGTGATAACTAAAACTCTACTTTAGAGCATGGAACAACATGTTATTAGTGATCTATGAATATTTATGAATAAAATCTCATTCATAGTGAATAGTCCATTTAGAAGTGTCTAATTTGTACAACACAACCTTAATTAACAACTAATATCTGCTCCTTAAATTTAAAGTTAAAAGTGTTTCCTAATAATTATTTATGTCTGGCACTTATATATAGGCTTTGATTGTCTAGATAGAGAGATTGATTAGGGTTAAAAACTTTTGATTGAGGTAAAAAAAAAAAAATGAGACATTCAGAAGCTTGAGTTGTGTTTACGCCATTACCTCAGGGCTATTGGCTTAATCTGTAGCTTGAAAATAAGATTGTGGTTTGCAGAAATAGAAGTTGTTTCAGCAAAAAAGAAAATGAGTGATTATTAAACTCACAGCCATCCTTCAGTTCTGCACAGTGTATTCTCTCCAGAGAGAGTGGGGGGCGCACAACCTTCTGCTTCTCTGATTTCTTCTGAGCTTTGGTCAGCAGTAGCACATCGGTAAACAACAGCAACACCACCTCCAGCTAATGTCACAACACAAAAATATATTTTACCACTCTGCAGTGGTGTAAACCTCAGACTTCCTTGCAATACCATGCTATTTATATTCTATAGGTACCGTTTCAG
Organism: Noturus placidus; assembly: GCA_022414735.1. NCBI lineage: Eukaryota > Metazoa > Chordata > Actinopteri > Siluriformes > Ictaluridae > Noturus > Noturus placidus. The sequence continues at coordinate 215,058 of JAFFST010055683.1, forward strand.
TATATGATGATTCTATTGAATCTGTTACGATATAATACAATATGATTGGCTTTCAATCGTTTAGGCAACAATTCAGTGTATCATATTATCACTGAACCGGCCCAGTAGGAAGGATGACAGTTTACAAAAAATTATGATTTTTTTACACACTAGTTAATTATAATAAAGTCTAATCAATAAAAAAATTAATTATGATTTTTGCCTTAATTTGTTTCTGAACCCCCTACTCCTTTGTGTCATAAGCAACTTGCAAATTTCATTACGTTTCCCACCTTACTGTCCTTCCTTCCTCTAACTTTCAGGGACTCTCCCATTATCAGCTTGCGTGTGACTTTGGGTTCCGTGCCCCGTATAGGGCTAGTTAAATCGAAGCAACAGAACTCCTGCATGTACTGAAACATAAAAAAATACAGTCAGTGAAAGCTTTCAATAAACAATAATGAAAGTCACTTATTATTCACTTACCTTGTTTATTTCTTCACTCATCCCCTGTAATTCATATCCCTCTATCTTTTGAGACAGGGCAAAGAGTGCCAACTCATCATCCTTAAAAAGCAAGTAGTCATTGATGCTGTCCAGAAACTGACAGACACTGTTTATCTAAAGGAAAGAAAGAGAATAGGCATATGCATACTGCCACTCAAAATAGTTCTTTTTAACAATTTTTACAGGTGCTGGTTATATAATTAGAATATCATCAAAAAGTTGATTTATTTCAGTAATTCCATTCAAAAAGTGAAACTAGTATAATATATATATAATACATTCAATAATACATTCATTACAGACAGACTGATATATTTCAAGTGTTCATTCCTTTTAATTTTGATGATTATAACTGACAACTAATGAAAACCCCAAAATCTCAAAAAATTAGAATATTACTTAAGACCAATACAAAAAAAGGATTTTTAGAAATGTTGGCCAACTGAAAAGTATGAACATGAAAAGTATGAGCATGTACAGCACTCAATACTTACAGTGGTGTGAAAAAGTGTTTGCCCCCTTCCTCATTTCCTGTTTCTTTGCATGTTTGTCACACTTAAGTGTTTCG
>JAFFST010055683.1:218285-239110 GCA_022414735.1 Noturus placidus
TTCCCCATGATTGTGTAGCCTACAGAACTAGACTGAGAGACCATTTAAAGGCATTTGCAGGTGTTTTGAGTTAATTAGCTGATTAGAGTGTGGCACCAGGTGTTTTCAAGATTGAACCTTTGCACAATATTCTAATTTTCTGAGATACTGATTTTGGGGTTTTCATTAATTGTCAGTTATAATCATCAAAATTAAAAGGAATGAACACTTGAGATATATCAGTCTGTGTGTAATGAATGTATACATTATACTAATTTTACTTTTTGAATGGAATTACTGAAATAAATCAACATTTTGATGATATTCTAATTATATGACCAGCACCTGTATAACATGTTGAATTCTCACATCTGATTGGTCAGAAGATATTGATAACATAATGGCAAATCTCTGAGAGAGGGCACAGTGGCTTAGTGGTTATCACATTTGCCTCAAACCTCCAGGGTTGGGGGTTTGAATTCTGCCTCTGCCCTGTGTGCACAGATTTTTCATGTTTCCTCTGGGTACTCTGGTTTCCTCTCCCATGTATTAACATGCGATTGGAATTTCAAAAATTGTCTGTAGATTGTGAATGAATGTGTGTGTGATTGTGCCCTGCAATGGGTTTGAACCCCATTCAGCGTGTTCCCTGCTTTGTGCCCCGAGTTCCCTGGGATAGGCTCCAGGCTCCCCCCTGACCCTGTGTAGAATAAGCGGTATGGAAAATGTATGGATCGCACAGCTCTTATTCTTGGGTGCCCACGGCTATTTATCAATGATAATCATTGTTATTTCAGTGGCTTAAATGTTATGACTGATCAGTAAAGATACACGTGTTTGATAGAACACTTTATCTGTTTTTTATTTGTTTTGTTTTTTCATTATTTAATAACTATTCTGTGCATTATGTCCTAAACTCTGGGAAAAAGTAAGAAACTGCACATGTTCAAAAACTTTAAACATGCAGTAGTTCTAACACATGATTGTCATGGTTCTCCATTCAGATGTCTCACCATGCGGTTGAGTGCTTGTAGTGTATATTGGTCCTGTGTTGACTTCCGGATAGACTTTAAAAGCAGGGGGTACTTTGTGATCCTCTGGTGGGGCTTTGCCTGCATGTCACCCAGTCGCATTCTTCCACACTGCGGATGAGTCTCCACCCACTGCACGAGAGAACTCAGGATTACAAAATATACACGAGAATATAAAATGCACATTTTGTTTTACCATATTTGACTCAAAAAAAGGGAGTAATTTTAATAAACTAAAGTGTTAAGATACAATAAAGTGTATCTTTGTTAAAGATGTAATACTGTACATGTTTTACATGCTATATTGTATTTTGAAATCTAAGTGAATGGCACTGTAACATGTCTACAAGAAATTATTACTAGTCTGTAATAACTCAGTCAATATAGTCTGATTACTCAGCCTTCATGGGGATTAAACAGCATGGCTATTTAGCGATGTTGAAGGTGGAGGAGGCGCTTGCCAACCACCGCTCTCCTTCAATGGTAGGTAATTTAGGGAGGCGAACTTTACCTTCTAAGCCATGTAAGGCCACCTCGGCATTGGTGGGCAAAGCCTATGCAGCAGCGGGTCTTGCTTGTGGGTCACTGCATACATTGGCAGAGTTGCAGGCCTACCAAGCAGACCTGCTGAGTGTTCTCGATACTGCGGAAGAAATTGGGCCTGAAGCAGTAGCAGAGCTGTGCCGCGCCACAGATTTATCTCTCCGTGTGACCAAAGAATCGGCCCGTCATATCGGCAGTTCAATGGGTAGCCTGGTTGTGGTGGAGAGGCACCTATGGTTCAATCTCTCAGGGATGGGGGACAAAGATAATGTCTCCTTGCTGAACATCCCTCTTAAACCTTCCGACCTGTTTGGTGGCGCGGTTAATGCCATCGCCGACAGGTTTCATGAGGTAAAACAGCGGTGTTCAGCCAGTTCCTTCCCCGTCATGTCGAGTTTGTGTGAGTGCTCAGTTCATGTCCGTGTCCAGTGCTAGTGTGAGGGAGGCAGAGAGAGCAAGTGTGGTGGCCTGTCTCCCCCCGCAGAGAGCCAGGGGGACCGGGCGGCCACACCCATAGCCACAGCCTGCTAAGAGGCCTGATCACAGAATGATCATAAAAGCAAAGCATGCAAGGAAGGAATGGTCCTGATGGGACACGGAGGGACGTAATCAGGGGACATGAGGTTGTTAGGGCAGATAAACCCCAGTGCAACTGTAGGGCCTGCCCTGGCCAAAGCCATCCCATGTTTTCAGCCTTCTCTGGTCAGAGAGCTGTCACAGGGCGATGGAAATCTGATGTTTTCCCTCCAACGGAATGTGGAAAAGCTAACATCACTGAAAGACCATTTGGCAGTGTGGAAACTACATGGGTTCTATATACCATAGAAAAGGATTAGCGGGTCCAGTTCAGAGCTCAACATCGCCAGGTTCAGAGCTGTGCTCACCACAGTTGTTAGCACAGAGCAGAGCCCAATGTTAGTGCAAGAAGTAAGTTCCCTTTTGGACACAGGTACTATAGAACATGCACCCCATTCCCTAAGGGAGGGAGGTTTTTAGAGCAATTATTTCCTGGTTCGCAAAAAAGATGGGAGTATGCGGCAAATTTTAGATCTGCATCATCTGAACCATAGTCTTCGGACATACAGGTTCAAGATGCTGACGCTCAAACTTGTCGTGCCACAGATTCGGTTTGAGTACTAGTTTGTGATGATACATCTGAAAGATGCATATTTCCACATAGGAATATCACCCAGTCACAGGAAGTTCCTGAGGTTTGCATTTGGAGACAACGCATACCAATTTCGGGTTCTTCCCTCAGGGCTAGCTTTATCCCCTTGCACCTTCACAAAGTGCATGGATGCTGCTCTGGCTCCCTTATGACTCCATGGCATCCATGTACTAAACTACCTGGATGACTGTTTAATTCTAGCATGATCCAGGGAACTGGCGGTTCTCGCCCACATGTTCACAACAACAATGTTCTCACCCACACGAGGAGCTTGGGGCTCAGGTTGAACCGCAAGAAAAATATGCTTTTTCCAGTGCAGTGGGTTTCTACTACGATGAGTGTGTTTCTATCCCCAACATGCATAGGATTGATTTTGAGCAAAATAAAGCTAGGCCTGGGCAACCCCTCCAGTCTCAATGAGAGACTGTTGGGCCTTATGTCAACAGCAGCTAACGTCATAACATTGGGCCTATTGCACATGAGACCTTTTCAGTAGTGATTGAAAAGTCGGGGGTTTCATCCAAGGATGAAACCTCTGAGAGTAATCAGTGTCACGCGGTGAGGCCTATGTGCTCTGAGTATTTGGAGGTGTCTGCAGTTTCTATCCTCGGGTCACACTCTAGGGTCATTTCCTTACCGCAAGACGGTAATGACAGACGCGTCCCTCACGTGCTGGGGTGCAGTCTTAAATGGCTGTCCAGCTCACGGTCTTTGGAGCGGCCCACATCTGGAAACGCATATAAATCGCCTAGAGATGCGGGCAGTATTCCTAGCACTCAAATTCTTTCTTCCTCAGTTGAGAGGTCACCATGTGCTAGTTGAATCAGACAACATAGCAGTGGTCTCATATATCCACCACCAGGGAGGGTTACGTTCATGCCCCCTGTTCAGGCAGGCGCAACTAATCCTTCTCTGGGCAGAGGGAAAGTTCTTGTCAGTGAGTGCAATGTACATTCTGGGTAGCCGGAATATAGGCGCAGACATCCAGTCAAGGTAGGGGCTGAGGCCTAGGGGTTGGAGGCTCCATATACAAGTGGTGGAGTCCATAAGGCGTCCGCTGTTTTGGCCAGCCACGCCCCTGTTGATGGAGCCTTTGTTAGGCAACATTCTTTAACTTCAAGGTTCATAAGTGGTTTCAGGTGGCTGAGGCCTATACCTTTCTGTGGTCTTGGAAAGTCTGTCAGGGGCCCCATTTGAGCCCTTAGAGTCAGCCACTGAGAAGCTTCTGACTCTAAAGGTAGTTTTTCTGCTGGCCCTGACATCTCTCAAGTGAGTGGGAGATCTACAAGCTCTCTCTGTTGCCCCTTCCTGCCTTGACCTTGTGCCAAGATTAGCCAAGGCCTTCCTGGATCCAAGGCCGGATTATATTCATAAAATGCCTACATCGGCAGCCCACCCTGTGGTGTTGCAGGTTTTCTGCCCTCCTCACACAAGAACAAGAAAGGATGCACCTACTCTATCCAGTAAGGACTCTCTGTACTTACGTCCACCGCTCCGGCGAGTGTCATAAATCGGAGCAGCTGCTGGTCTGCTTTGGCGTCGACAGTAGAGGTGATGCTGTGTCAAAGCAGCGCATCTCGAATTGGATAGTAGAAGTTATCTCGATAGCTTATGATTCACGTGCTCTCACTATGCCTCTGGGCATAAGAGCTCATTCCACTAGGGTGCTCGCCTCCTCGAACGCTTTGTCCAAATGGGTTTCCTTGCAGGATGTGTGTGCTGCTGCAGGATGGTCTACACCACACGTTCATTTGTTATTACAGTCTGGATCTTCACAACACCCCGGGCTCAAGTGTCTTGCAGTAACCCTCGGGCTTGGGTCTTTTTGAACAGGCCATACCCTCGGTATGAAGGAGTGGGTATTCTCGTTCCCATACTGTTATGCTAAATGCAACGTTGAATTTCCCTTTGAAAGGGAATGTCGGTGTTACGCATGTAACCCTGTTCCCTGAGAAGGGAAAAAGGCGTTGCATAGCTTTGTCATAGCAGGGCAGGCACGTGAATTGTGTCATCGCTTCAGATAATAGAGGCTGGCGGTGTGGTTCACAGGTACTTAATTACCACGTCACCTGATCATGGGTGGCCTATAAGTAGAGGCATGATTTTACACAAATGTCAGGTACCGGTCACGTGAGCAAGGGTGCTTCCCGTACTGTTATGCTAAATACAACATCTCGTTCCCTTCTCAGGGAACAGGGAACAATGCATGTGCATTGCCTTTGTTTTATCTTAGATTTAGTTGTAATTCTGAAACAATTACGTATGGGATATACACAAAAACAGAGCACAGCACTGTAGGGTTACTCTGTGCTTCATATCTGATATTATAATTCATTGTCTAATTATTCAGGTTTGTGTTTCAGTATACTTTTGTGTGGAATACTAAAAGCATAATAGGACTGTAATACCGTAAGAAAAATGTTAAAGTGTTGGTTTATTTCCATCTGTCTGCGTGTGAACTCCATATTTCTTTCCTCTTCCCAACAATAGTCCAGATATGCAGAGAAACGCTCAGCAAACTATAAGAACAATGTAGGGTTAACCTGAGAAACATGGCAGAGAAATGGGGCCTTATTTTGATATTACTGGTGTAAGGGGGTGTTCAGCTTATTTTAAATACCTGCAAACATCCTGACTCAAGCTTTAAAGGGTCAAAAGGTTGGCCAGTCGATCTGGCATTCTGCAACATGGGGTACATCACTTCCTGCCAGAAACACCTATGGGCATCACGAATAGATGGCATGTTAGAAAAGAGCTGGCCAGAGGTAACCTGAAAGAATGGAAGAGAGACATAATTAAGGGAGGGTTAAGATGTTACACTGGGCTGCTTTTAAACTCCTACACAAAACCACACTCGGATTAATGCAGTTTTCCAACTTGTCAGCAGAAACATTTATTACTTATGTTTCCATAGTGCAACTCTGGTACCTACTCAAACAAGAACTAAATGTTCCATTAAAAATTAATGAAAGAGAATGTGTTAAGAATAACTGACATGAACATTAACACAAAGATGACAAATTGGCCCAAACATGGCTGTGATGTGTTTAGTCTCTTGACAAAAAGTTTACCTTGGCACAGAAAAAAGACACATAGCTTAAAGTTTATGTACAAACCTCATGGAGAAATCCTTGTCTGTGAACATGCTCCAGTGCAGCAAGGACAAGCTGTGAAATGTAAACATGGTTGATTAAACTAAGTTTAAACATAAACTCCAGGAGAAATGCAGAAAAATACAGCCAATTTAATTCAGCAAATCACCAAATAAATGAAATAGTGTGCAAGATCTGAGAGTCTTACTGTATAATATGTTAATAGAAAATAGTATGTAAGATTAAATAATGCTCATTACACTATTAACTTATTCTTAATCCAATAAAATCTCATGTAAAAGAGTTCTTCAAAACTATAATTTCCATAGTAAATTGCTAGCATCTTACATCAATGATGATAGTGAGTTTGTTGATGTAAATTAACTCAGTTTGGATGAGTTCCCATAGTGCCTCCTGCTGGTACCTCTGGGTTCTTGGCATTGACTATAAAGAGAATAATTTCAGTTAAATAAATTTTAGTCCCAAAAGATTTTTCTACATGTTTTATTCCATTTCTCAATGCTAATATCTTTTTCCAGTTCTCTCCCTCATTTTCCCATCTGAGCCTACACTGTCTGCTCTTCTCCCTTCACCTACTCCTGTCTTCATCATATACGCCATTGCCTTTTCTGTCTATTTATGCTGATACTCTCTCTTTTTTTTCTTTTTTAGATCAAAGTGCAAATTTATTCTTAACTTCTGAAAATTAAGAAAAATACTCTAAACTTTGAGACTGTGAACATCGATGGACATCTTATATAAAGGTTCCTCAGTCTTTATTGAAACAGTTTGCCATCAGTCCAAATCATAGTTCTTTGGTCCTAGAAGGACAACAATGGATACAACAGCAGCTATTGTTATTATGCTGGGCTTCACTCGGTTGCCGTCTGATCCTGGAGGCTTAGTGGTTGGACCTTCAATTTGTTTACATTTGCATTGAAGAGCGGGGGGTGCTCCAAGTGTTACCATTGCACTTGATTGATGTCTCAGCTGAGTCATCAGCAGGAACATAACCATCGGCACATTTGAACACTGCAATGAATTCGTCCTCATACTCCTCTATATCAGTCCAGCTGTTCTCCAAGACAACTGCTTTGTCTCCTTCTCCCCACAAGTTGAGCTCATTATGTATGGCAAACGTCTTCAGAGTTTGTTTCTCGTCAGTCAAAATCAGGTTTTCCCCAACTTCAGGTTTAGCACATTATGCTCAGACCGTTACAGCAGTCATGAGAAGTGTAAAGCAGATGATCATGTAGCGCAACATCTTCAAATGTAAATATTAGATACCAGCTAGGCGCTAGGTGTTCCTCTGTCCTAGATCACTACTGTCCAAGAACGTTACCCTTCAGAGGACGAGTCTGCAAGTGTTCACGACAATTTGGTGTCTCCTTGCTAAGCTGTGCGAATTTTTTCAACTTTTATAGACAACAAGCAAACCAGAGGACGGTCTTGGAAAAGTTTCACCCTGAAGACTGTGTTGACACACATGTAGTTTTGCCCTTTGTTGTGCAGAGCGATAGACCGACGCAGCCTTACCACTGATTGTTAGGAATCATCAGGCTCTGATACTCTCTCTCAAGTACTTTTTATAAGTATCCTAGAATCTGTAGATAGTGTACCTTGTGAGAGTGCACTATATCAGTCCAGCTGTTCTCCAAGAAAACAGCTTTGTCTCCTTCTCCCCACAAGTTGAGCTCATTATGCATGGCAAACGTCTTCAGAGTTTGTTTCAACACCTCCGGCTGTGACTGGCCTCCACCAACACTGGCTCGCTCCTGACAGAAGCAAACACAAAGCACACAACGAAAGGGAGAATTTAAAAATGCAGGCAATGTGAACTACATCATATATGTGGATAACGTCAAATACGTTATCCATTTGTCTTCAGTAAACACTTTATCCTGATCAGGGTTGTCGTGGATCCAGAGCTTATCCCAAGAACACTGGGCGCAAAGATCAAATATATATTGCATTAAATAAATGATCACATCTTCATCAATATGTGAATGGATGCTCATCAGTATGCATTATCGCCTATGTTCCCATAAAGTGTTATAAACAAAAATGTTTTCAAAAAGTTTGACTTAAACATGTTAGTTATAAATTGAAGAGTTGAAACTGTTAATTAACTTCATTCAGTTAGAAGAGCTTTGGTTATTTAATGAACGGATCAGTGCAATTATTTCATTTTGTATGGTCACTGGTGTTTGTAGGCCTGTGCGTATGTGTTATGAGCAGAAGCCTCTGGAAAAAAAAACCAGCTCACTGGAAAAAAAACCTTTCAGTCTCCAGCTTTTATTATATCAACATAACGTAATGTTGTAAACCATTATATGTTTAAAAAAAGAGGAAGTTTTGTACCTCATGCATGGGCGTTTTTTCAGGTGATTCCTGCTTGAACAGCACCTGAATTGGCGCTCCTCTAGAGTTTGTGTTTGCAGATCCCTTACCAAATGTAGCGACTAGACGCCCCTTCTGCTTCTTTTTCTGAAAATATCACATTTTTACAGTTATATTTAGAATTGCATACAGAAAATATAAAATGTAGGCTATACAATTCTTTAAACCACGTACATAACTGGCTTACCACAACAATTACCTAACCACCGATTCTAAGCCTATCCCAGTAACACTACCTGAAAGTCTATCCCAGGAACACTGTCCAGAGCCTATACAAGGAACACTATCTGGAGCCTATCCTGAGAACACTATCTGGAGCCTATCCCGCCACAGGGCGGCTGTGGCTCAGTCGGTAGAGCGGGTTGTTCACTAATCCACTAATCGTAGGGTTGGCGGTTCAAATCCCAGCCCGGATGACTCCACATGCCGAAGTGTCCTAAGTTGCCCTAAGTTGCCCCCCAAGCTAGAATCCCCAGAACACTATCTACAACCTATCCTGAGAACATAATAATATCTGGAGATTATACCAGGAACACTATACAGAGTTTAATCAAAGAACACTATCTGGAGCATATCCTGAGAATACTATCCAGAGCCTATCCCAAGAACACTATCCGGAGCCTTTCCAACTTACACTACTCCAAGCCTATCCCAGGAATCCTATCCGGAGCCTATCCAAGGAAATCTATCTGGAGCCTTTCCAATGTACACTATTCAGAGCCTATCCCAGGAATCCTATACAGACACTATCCCAGGAACACTATCCGGATCCTATCCCGAGAACACTATCCAGAGCCTGTCCCAAGAGCATTATCCGGAGCCTATCCAAAGAACACTACACAGAGCCTATCCCAAAAAAATTATCCAGAGCCAATCCCAAGAACATTATCCAGACCCTATCCAGACAAACACTATCCAGAGCCTAACCTGAGAATACTACCCAAAACTTATCCCAGGAACACTATCTGGAGCTATCTCAGGAACACTATCTGGAGCCTACCACAGGAACCTTTGTCCGACGCTTATCAAAGGAACACTATCCGGAACCTATCCCAAAAGCACTAATTGGAGCCTGTCCCAGGAACATTATCCGGATCCTATCCCATGAGCGTTATGTGGATCCTATCCCAGGAACATTATCCAGATCCTATCCCATGAATATTATCTAGAGCCTGTTCCAGGAACGTTATCCAGAGCCTATCCAAGGAACACTATCCCGAGTCAATAAAAGGAACATTATCCAGGGCCTGTTGGAGGAACATTGGGCACATGGCACCAGTCCATCACAGGACACCAGGTGATATTTTACTCATACATGAATGTGATTGAGTAATGAAAGCATGTTCTACCATGTTCTGTTGTACCAAAATATTACACAGCAAGTAATTACACCCATAAAATCTAAGCTTATTATTGAGCTTTTCCGTTCAATTCATGTAGGTACAGTTAAACTACGAGTTATGTGTTTATCCTATTTTACTATTAAGGAAAATTCTGAACCCAACAAAAAGTCCTGAAAGGGGCTGATCTTCAGTAGTACAGATATTTGGAGGATATCCCAACATAAAAAACAAGCCATGAGCTGCAACTCATTTTGCAATTTTTTTTGTTTGGTGGGTTCACACTGGCAAACTCAGAAATGTGCACTCTTATTGCTATTAATATTAATGCTTCTAGAAATGAGAACTATAAAGATTGGAGAGTGTCAGGCTGCCACAAGTGGCTGAAGGGGCAAAGCCACCAGATGGCGGTGCTGTTTCAATTTTGAAGAAAAGCTGAGCAATAGTGTTACTGAAATAAATTAGTTCTAACCGAACTTTTAAAATTGTTCCTTGAAAGTTTGCTAATTCTGAATTATAGGAGGTACCGCACTTTCATCAAGTTACTATATATATTCATAAACACAGGATACAATAGTGTACAAAGTACATCCTTGATGAAAGCCAGTTTGGTCTGCTCAGCTGCCAAAAGCTGGTCAAGCTGGTAGACCACCATTGCCAGCTAGTAAGTTACTTTAAACCTTCCACGTCCCAGCACTTAACAGCTGCACTACCATTATTTGGCAGCTGAAAGCTTGTCTGACTAGAATGGATTTTTCAACAGGAATAGTTCTGAGACAAAAATAATCTTATATATGTCTGTGTGACAGAAAAGTACCTGATAACCCAGAGTTTGGTATTTATGTTCATCTGCTGCCTTCTGGTGTCCGACTGGTGCATCTGCACTTCGTCTCCAAACCCCATACACAGAATCACTTTCTTTATCTTTTTCTGCCTCCTTCTGTTTCTTCATTCCTCCATCCATCCCCTGAGCATTCAGATTATCTTTACCTGGGTGGCATAGTATCACGTTCTCTGTTGCTCATGATGCTTTTGAGAAAATCAGGTCAGATGAGAAGATGCGAGAGAGAGAGAGAGAGAGAGAGAGAGAGGATGCATAAATGTACATTATAGTTTTACAAAGAACTATGCTAGATCTCAAAAGCATGAACAGCTGTGAACTTATTAGTTACTAGTTAGTTATTAATTATTAGTTATGAATTAGTTATGCCACAAGTTTCACACTATAAGAGCTAGCCTTTTAACTAAAGACAATAAAGTGCAAATCAGCTCTAGTGTAGCAGCTTTGAAGTGTCAGTCTTATACTATTAAACATACCAAAGCAACTAATCATACTACCCTCATACATACTAAACTATGCATTTAATGGTTTTCCACAGAAATCAACAAAGCAAAATAATAAACTTAAACTGATGTATCCAGACAGAAAAGTTGTTTCCATAATGACACATCCCATACATGCTATATTATATTTAATATTTTATATTCTTATATAAAAAATAATCCAGTTTTCTAGGTTACATGGTTAGTAAAGTGGTTATAATCACAATTTAATTAAACATTTAATGTAAATTGATGGTATGCTAATGATAATGTGAAAATACCAAGTGATTTATATGAAGTTAAATGTGAACATATTGCCATTAAATAATAAATGAATGATTCACTAACCACACACACATGTTTAAAGAGATGAGACACAACAACCCACCCACGACTGACATCACTACCTACCAAAACATCAGCTTTACTGAAGATCACTGAATAACTACATTTTCCAGGCAAAATATGGAAAGTCTCTAGGTCATGGACATACAGTATCATCTTTAAATCCCTGTCATACAAACGTTTTCTTCAAGTCTCTATACACCATACACATATCAGTACATTGCTGGAGGTTACACTATAATAAACCTATAGTCACATAAACATAAAGGAAATGACAAGTTGCCCATCTGCATTAAATCATCTTCCAAACACACATATTCAGTGTTCAAAACTTTTAGGTTGAGATATGGACACAAGATTACCTGGGTTTCACTGCATCAGTCGTCCTCATGTAGCCATCTTCACTTTTTCTCTCTGCTTCCAGAGAGAGTATGGTTTCCAGGCTCGCTTCGTGTCCCTCGCTCTTTCTTTGTCCTTATGTCACTCTTCATCAATGCTTTCAAAACTAACTGGTCTAGCAAGAGAAACTGGATTCTTTTGTACAGTTTTCCTCATTACAGATAAGGTGTGTTCGCCAACGTTTTTTTTTCTACACAGGTTTTGTCTGTTATCTTAATCATTATAACATCGATATGAAGGGGGTGATGGCAATACATTAACATACTCATTTTTAAATTCAGTTTTATGTGTATGATGCGTTTAACAATAGACATTGTCGCAAAGCAACTTGACAGAAAGCCAGATGTAAATATTAATCCCTACTGAGCAAGCCAATGTTAATAGTAGCAAGAAAAAAAACTCCATCGATAACATGAGGATGAAACCTTTAGAGGAAGCAAACTCAAAAGGGAACCCATCCTCTTCTGGGTGACACTGGATGTTTATTATATGATTATAAATCAGTACAATATACATTAATAGGAACACCTGTACATCTGCAAATATTTATTCAGATGCAGGTCAAGGGCTTCATCTAATGTTCACATGAAGTATCAACATGATTGTTGGTTGCAGACTGGCTAGTTTGAGTATTTCAGAAACTAGTGATCTCCTAAGATTTTCATGCAAAACAGTTTCTAGTGTCTCAGAAGAGTTGAAGATTGGACTAAGACCAGGCAGCATTTTCCCACTCTTCAAATGTCCAGGTTTGGTAATCCTGTGCCCAATATAGCCTCAGATTCCTGTTCTTGGCTGAGAAAATGTGTCTTCTGTTGTTGCAGCCCATTCACCTGTTTTATGCACGTGTAGCGGGTTGAAATAGTGCGTCTGTGCCTTTAAGGCCGTTCATTAGTAAATCAGTGGATACAGCTGACTGCTTTCTTTATAAGTGGACTTGCGCTGTGAGTGACGTGTGCAGAAAGGTGGGGCTGGTTTTTTTTTTTTTTTTGCTTTTTGCTCTAAGCGCGTTCTCGGGAAGGCTCTTCCGGTCTGTGTGGTGAACTTCCGGGTGGCAGCCGGTTTTGGGATTCTCTTGCATACTGGAAGGCTCAGTATTGATTGCTCGGTGTGGGGTCTGGTCTGTGTTGAGGACTGTTTGCGTTTAAGGCTTTTGGGCCCCTGAGTTGTGTCCTGATCATCATGACTGCAGACCCTTCGGTGGACTGAGGAGTGTCTACCTCGCATTGTTTGAGGCTGTCCCCTCCAAACATTTTGGAGCTGCAGTGTGGCGTCTAACCCTCCACTGTGGTTGTATGGTGGTGTTGCAAGGGTCGCTATCCTTTGCCTGCCGCTGTTTTGGCTCCGTTTGTTTTTTCCTCGTTGATTTACATGTCATTGTATTTTGTGATTTATTTGGCTACGTGTAAAAGTCTTTTGGTTTTTATGTGTTTTTGTTTTATTGTGAACTCTTTTGCGTGATCTTGGGGAAGCGTTTAAGTAGGCATATATGCAGGCACAGTTAGGCCTGCCCGCTGTGTAACTCTCCAGCCTAGTCTCGGCCTCCGAATGGTGCTGGCCTCTCAATGCAGAGGTGTCAGTCTGTCCATTGGAATTTGTCATTTGGATGGCCATGCACTCCCTTATTGCGGGAATGTTTTGTATGTTTTTGATTTAGTTTTTAACTGCATTTATTGTGGCAGTGAGACAATTCAGTTAGCCCTAAGGGTCAGCCTGTGTCATTCGGGCTTATTAGTGATTACTGTTGTTGTCTGTACTTTTTGTTGTTTAGTTGTGGTTTTGTTTCCCAGGAGCAGGGGGTGCGGCAGGGGAGGCTGGTTACCTGGTGTTGGTGGGAGTCTAGTGTGTAGTGCATGTGTGGCTGCACTGTGTGTTTTCAGTATTGTTCACATGTGTGGGTTGTGGTTGGCTATATCTACGTGTGATCTTGACCTTCCTTTCCTTTAGGATAGTCTACCTCCCTCTGGTAAGCCCCCTGCCCCTTTTCTCCTGTCCAATTGTTTTGTTACCTTCTCACTTTATGGGGCATAAAGTTGGACCTTTTTAATAACAATAAATTGATATCTTTTTAGTCTTGTGTTACAGCTCTTTCTTTCTGGTCTAGGTTTCGCTTAATTTGTTTCTTCATCTTCTGGGCTTAAATAAAAACCTTTTTATTTTATGGAACTCTGTCTCCGTCTTATGCATGAAGCTGTGAGCCTGTTGAGTCCTTTTATTAACAGAAACCTGTTCCCTCATCTTGATACTAGGGTGGCGTAGTTGACTACTAAATTAAACTTCTTGCCAGCACTGAGCGCATCGCCACACACGGCATGGATTTAAAAAAAATAATTAAATGATTTACTGATTTACCGTAGACTTTATATCAGCTTAAACCAGTCAGGATGTTGTCCTTTGATCTCTCTCATCAACAAGGCATTTTTGGTCATGGAACTGCTGCTCACTGATTTTTTGTTTGGTTTTTTTTCGCACTATTCTGTGTAGATCTAGAGACCCAGAAGATCAGCAGTTTCTGAAATACTCAAACCAGCCTGTCTGGCACCAGGAACCACTGTTACTGAGGTCACATGTTCAACATTCTGATGCTTTATGTGAGCATGATTTTATGCATAATGGTGCTGCCATATAATTGGTAAAATGGATAATTGCATAATTGAGCAGGTGCACAGGTGTTCCAAAATAAAATGTGTGTAAGTAAATTTTATTTATATAGGACATTTCACACTGCAAAGCTGACCAAAGTGCTGAACAGAGAAAGGAAAGTAAAAATAGAAAACAGAATAAAACCTAACAAAAACAGACAATAGTAAAAATTAGATTAAAACGACTGGGAGAAATGATATGTTTTAACTCTTTTTAAAAGTGGTAATAGAAGGTGCAAGGCGGATGTCCAGTGCAACTGATCCCACAGACGAGGGGCAGCAACTGAAAAAAGCTCTATTTCCCCCTTTGTTTTTAATCGGGAACGAGGGACATGCAAAGATCTTAGAAGTCTGTTCGATGAATGTAGTGTAAGAAGATCCTTGAGATAATAATGAGCTTGATCATTGAGTTTTAAAAACAATCAGAATTCTTAAACTTAATCCTAAAACAGACTGGGAGCCAATGGAGCGATGCTAAAATTGGGGTGACACGATCAAATTTCTTTGCCCTAGTCAACAGCCTTGCAGCTGCATTCTAAACCATCTGGAGATGAGCCAGAGATGACTGAGGAAGACCCAAGTATAATGAATTACAGTAATCTAAGTGTGAAGTGATACAAGCATGAATAACCTTCTCCAAGTCTTGGAAAAACAAAATGTTTTAAGTTTAGAAATAATCCATAGTTGATAAAAACTATTATTTGCTTAGTGAAGTATAATTCTGAGTCCAGAATGATGCCAAGGTTCCTAACCTGGGAAGAAATTGAGGGGAAATGGTTACGAAGCTCATTGATGAGACCATCTCTCAATCTTAGGGGGCCAAAAACAATTATTTCCGTTTTGTCTTCATTAAGTTGGAGGAAATTATTTGTTAACCATTGTTTAATGTCAACCAGACAGTCCAACAATGGCTGAATGGAGTCATCAGCTTTCAATGGAAGGTACAACTGGGTATCATCCGCATATAAATGAAAAGAGACATTGTGTGCCCTAACAATATTCCACAACGGACTCATATATAAGTTAAAAAGAAGATGGCCCAGAATGGAGCCTTGAGGTACACCACTTATAATAGTAGAAATTGCCCAACACTACCGAGAAGGACCTGTCCTTAAGATATGAGCTGAACCATTGTAGGGCAGAACGCTTGATACCAAACAGATGCTCTAAGCACCAAAGAAGCATGATATGGTCTACAGTATCAAAAGCAGCTGTAAGATCTTGTAGCCTCAACACAGTATTTTTTCCAGCATCCACTGCCAGTAAAATGTCATTGGGCACTTTTAACAAAGCAGACTCCATGCTCTGAAAAGCAGTGAATCCAGATTGTAAAGGTTCCAATAGCATAGATGAATTTAAAAACAGGAGCAATTGTGACTGCACAACTTTCTCTAACAGATGGTTATGGTACATGAAGAATACAAGTGTGTTAAAGGATGTTCTGTACGGCAATGTTGTGAATAAGTTGCCCTTGGATAAACACAGGGCAGTCTTTATTATTGAAAGGTACGATCCACAAGGGATCATCCACAACAGCAGAAGGTACAGTTACAAATACAGAACTCTCCAAATAGTAGAGCATCAAGATGAATTTGATGGATCAAAAGGTTGAGACGAACCATAGCAGTAGAAGTTTATCAGGATCAAGCATCAGCATTTCTCTTCAACACACACTCACCCAAAGAAGTCCTAACAATATTATGTGCAAACAGGCATGGAATAAAAATATAACAGAAAACAAGACTAAATGGTTCTTGGTATAATCAGCATTCGAATTACATATACACATATTATATCTGTTTCAGTTAAACCCACACAACATTGCATGCTAACTATCAATGACCAAATGGTAGAAGCAAGCAGGAAAGTATAAAAGTATAAGTCATTTAAAAAAGGGCTAATGTGCCCAATGTGGAATGCAGAGACACAACATGCCAGTCACTGAACTTAGAAATGAAAAGTAAACACAAGGTTCTGCACTTTCTGAGCATATAAGTGGTGGTATTTTAAATCAACTTTGTGATATGCCATGACGGGGAATCCCAAGTAGATCCATTTGACAATTTAGATTAATTACCTCAACTTTACATGTGAAACATTCGGGGCAGTGAACTAAACAAAAGCCGTTAAAGTAAAGATTTTTAAAATAGGCTTGCTACTTTGAAAAGTGTCAGCAGTGATTTAGCCTGCTTCTTTCTGGTCCCGTAGTCGTGCGGGTCGGGAAGATGGTCAAGTTTACAGCTGATTATCATATCTGCTGATCTGATGACATGTCATAGTCTGACCTTTCTGGAATGGTATAGTAGAGGGAAGCATGGTCTTAATTATGGAGGAATAGCACTGGCTAGATAGCATTGCCTGAGCTATATGTTATGTCTCTGTTGAGTCTCCATGTACAATCCTGGAAGATTATGGTCCCTAGGAAGTAAGTAACCAACAATAGGTACTGATGGGACCTGGACCAGAGGGGGCTTCTTCTGGGATGTAACAAGCAAATGTGTGAAGCCTTTCTTTTACCATTGCCAGATAGGAGATCTGAAATATTTTTGAACTAACTGAATAAGGGGAAAAACTTTTTCTCATAATAATAACACACAATATAAAAAATAAATAAATAAAAATGTCTTTTTGTTCAGCACCATGAAGACACAAATATATACATTTAAAGTGGTTGGCCATAGTACTGACCAGGGTAAATAGTTACTGAATATGAATGAATGAAGTGTCTGAGACCATGGCAATCACAGAATTGCTTAAAGGCCATTAATTGATGTTTAATATAAACCTCTTATAATAAAATGTAATAAAATATAAAAGGTTTCTAACTTTGAGAATAGCCCCTGCCCCACTTTCTGTTAGTGCTGAAATATCTTTCACATGTAAACAAATTAAAGTTTACAAAGCAGCACATAGCTGCATTTTACAACAAAATTGTGAACCCAGCCACATTTGATTATATTTGCCAAAGCATGACAATTGATCTTTTGTGAATCTATTTCTTTATGTGTAAATTTTGTAATTAAAGCAGTAGCTGAAAGAAAAATGAACTGATTTCTTAATGCAGAAGTTGTGCCCTTGAAAACAGACCTAACATAGCTAATAATACAACTAAAAATAACACATATAAAGCCTAAATAACCTAAAGCTATTCTTAGGAATTCATTTGTTGACAAAACAAAATATAATGTTAAATCTTAATGCAAGCATAGTCATAGAATAAAGGAAATGATTAACAGAAATTGTATAAAACCAGGTATTATAAAATATCTGTGGTTACAGGGTTTCTTAATGACAAAGAAATGAACATACTGTTACCACAGTTACATTAATGCATATGTGCTAACAAAAGGTTCCATCTGACACCTTAAAGTCATCTTTTGTTTGTCCCCCTATGAAAACCATAAAGGTTTAAAATACTGTAGAACTGTTAAACAGAGGGTTTCCATTTCAGAAAATGTTCTATGTGGAACCCCTTTAGATATCTAGAACCTTTAACAATACAAAGACCACTTGAGGGGCTTAATGTCACCTAACAACATATATGCAAAATGCCCATATACATTTAGTGTGGTTCTGTACTCTGCAGAGCTGCTCAGATAAAAAATACTAAAATAAATAAAAATAGGGAATGGTTTCAGTTTCTTTTAAATATGTCCAATTTGTAATGCACTATTGATTACACTGTCATAAACAAATATTTTGCTAAACTGAGCAGCCCATAAGAGGTTTACAGCATCTACATTAAAACATTATCTCACCATAGCAACTCTGCAGTACAACCGTAATGCTATTTCAAAAGAATACAAGAGTCTGTGCATCACTGCTATAATTGTTTGCACACAAAAGACTGAAAGACTTGAGAATTTCTTAAATACAGTGTATCCATACTTGATTTAATTATAAGGTAAGTATGTGGTTTTGTGCATGTGCTACATGTGAGAGTTCAGGCATACTCATCCTCTATGCTTTCTGCACAAGCAGTTAAATTCATATCCTTCAGTCTGTCCACACATTCCTGAAATAGTGAGTGTGGCAGGATGTTTTTCCCTCCTCTAGTGCCATTGTCAACCCAAACCATCAGCATCTGGTACTGGGCATCACCAAATGCTCGGTTATCTCTCTCTGCCCTGCCAATGTCCTGCTCAGAGACGTTCAGACGACGCACCAGCTCCTTAAAGCGACTGACCGGGACAATTTCCAGCACAAAGTAAACAAACTCATGAGCTACAATGAGGAGAAATTGAATAAGAAGGAGAGGCAAAGTGTGAGTGTAATAAAAAAAAAAAACACACACACACAAGCTACAAAAATGTTAACTAATGTTAATCATACTGCAGGCAGGAAATAACACACAAACACACACATACTTTTGATCTCTCTGGGAATGCAATCAGGAAGCACAGGGTCTGGCTGAAATGATAATAGCCTGCTTACATCCTCTTTGCGTTGTAAGCATTTATGTGTTTCTTTCTTTGGGAAGCAAAAATAAAACAGATCATATGCATAAATATCACAATAGGCAACATTACAATCCCACAAGCATTTACACTACATTATCTTACTTACCCCTTGCTTCTCTGGGTCATGTGACTCGGATGACTGACTGTACTGACTTTGCTCCCGCTTCTTCCAGTGTTTAACTCCTTTATGCAAGATAACTATGCAAGGCAAACCAATTACCATACACAGACACACCCACACAAGCACGATGATTGTCTGTAAAGGATAACCTAGAAATGAAATCATAACCATATTAGTGACATTAAAAAAAAAAGTTAATCATAAAAGATAATTACTCTGTAATATTCAGACACAAGTCATCTTAGGAGAGATACAGCTTTATCATCAATTCAAATAATGACTCAGCAAGTAAGGCATTAAGCACGTTTCGTGACAGGTTGAATTTTCTAGGGAAGTTCCCTGATTATTCATTTTCGTTTGAAATTCGAATTGCCTTTAAGACTCTGAGTCATGGTCTGCTTTGAATTGACACAATAAATTGAAACATTTCCAATGTATATAGCTGAGTTAACAGCATGATTTTATAATACATTTTAGGTACACATTAAAAAATAAGACTAGAATTTCACCCTTCCCCTCTCTATTACACACATATACACTTCAGCATTTGAGAAGAGACCAGGTCAAGTGTTCAGTATCAGACCTGATATATGATGGCTAGGGGGCGTCGTCTTGACACCCTGTGTGCACAGGTCACTACACTTAGAACTGCAGCTGGAAAAGAGCACCAAATATTTTTCAGAACCACTTCTCATGCTGTACATCACTGTCATTTTGTCTTTTCTAAAGCTATTGGTTTTTTAGCTTTCCTATCTGATGCTTCAGCACTACAGTTTGATTGAAATTTAAATCACACCATGGCATAATAGTGAAAACCATAATGATAATGTAATACAGATGCCAAAATTGACAAACAAACTGGTCTGTCAATTAAATTCTTAGGACAGAAACAAATCTAGAAAATGTATTTATCATATTTCACACTGTTAGGACACATTTCACTGTTCCAATATTGTTATTATTCATATGAATGATGTTGCACATCTCAGAGACACATAGAGCATTGATGTTGACATTACACTCCTTACTACCTTTAACTGCCAAAGCTGCTCTCATTTTTTTAATGTAAATTCTCACACTGTAAATCTGAGCTTTCCATAAAATTTATATGAAGGCTCGACTAAAACTTGAGCGCAGTTTAACATTTTAATTTACTGCAATTCTGACATGACAATACAATACATATAAAAATATGCGAGTAGAGTTTAGTCTACAACGATTAAATCTGTATAGCCATACATACAACATACATTAGTCTCCGGTTCATATCCGGGCATATTCTACTTTTGCTGGTATTAACAATACAGTGAATGGTTTGAATTGACATTAGGTAAAGCTAGATGTTTTGAAACTCAAACAAATACACTACCTCCATTCACTGTTCCCTCCAAACACCCAAAATACATGCCTAGGCTAGAACACCTGAATTACTTTTAGAACTGAAATCAAAAGGTTTGTGATTCTGGTTGGAATTGGTGGTCCACATCATTTGTTTTATTCATATTTAAATGAGTTTGAGGCACTACATAGACAATATTTGTTGTTTTTTTTTTCCCTGACAGCTGCCAGAATATTTCCCAAATATACATATATTTTTAAAAAAGTGTTCTGACTTAATAATCACGGACTCCTTTAATTAGTAATGTTAATGTTGTATGAATATGCATTTGCATGCCTGGAAATAAACCCTGCAGCGGTTCCAACACAAAATGAGCATTTGTGGCTTCAAGATTCAGTTGATCCTGAAGACTGCGGAACAATCACATATGCTTAACAGTATTACCACATTAGTACATGGTCAAACCAAATGCCTTACAGTACAATAATAATACTTACTTTGTGCATTGTGCACAGATTCCTTTAGCCACACGGTAATGGTTATATTGGCATTCACACTCGGTGTTCATCTGCCCATTACCTGATTAAAACATAGGATTATCATTCCAACTCATTACACTAAATGGCAGCCATGAAATATTATACAC
>JAFFST010055683.1:239130-250662 GCA_022414735.1 Noturus placidus
GGGGGGGGCTTACATGGTCTGGTCTTCTTTTCACCAATTCCACACTTTCGACAGGGTAGACATGACATTGTAATATCATCTAATATTTCTTGGTAGAATCCTTCCTTACAGCCACATTTTCTATCTTGCATATGTGTGCAATCTGCTAGCACAATTTCATTAGCTGTCAGGATAGAGTAAGAAAAAAAAGGAATAAAAAGTTAGAGTCCCCTTTTTTTAAAGCATGGCTGAACAAACAGAACAATAAAGACATGGATGAAAATGCAATTACATGCTGAGTCGCATTTACGGCATGAGAAGCATTTTTCGAAATAGTTCATGTTGTCCTGATATGATTCGGGGCTGCATTTCACACACTGTGACCTCAGGCCCGGTCCTGAGCACTTCTGTGTTAGTTTAAATCCTGTAAAGAGAGAAATACAGGGTGTGATAAATTCATTTAAATAGGATATAGTAATTGTGAGAAATTACACCAATGTCAAATTTTCTGAACGTATCACAGCTATCATCATTAACAAATGAACAAAGTACTATGTCGTGTATCATGTATTAAGAACGTATCATCAAGCATCGTACAGTAGTATGTTTCTTCGTCACCTCTACCTTGTAAGTTAAAGCAATTTCGTATGTATTTTTTTTTTTTTCATTACGATGACCCCTAACCCATCCTACTGACAGACCACAGTGAAGACATTTAGGAGTTGTGTTACCTGGTGGACATTTATCACAGCAGAATTCATCATGCAGGTACTCATTCTCTAAACATGACCCCGTGTTGTTAAAGTTCTTGTGCTCTTTTGTAGCATCACACTGCCTTAAAACAGTCTGGTGTAAACAAAGCAAGACATGAGTGATGAACACCACCGGTGTTGAATGAATGACAGAAATGTGTTTGAACAGAATCTTTAAACGACACAAAAACACCATGTTCTTCACCATGCCTTAGTGTCAGTGATAAGGCACTTCTTACCAGAAGAAGCAAAATGCATGGCGCCCATATCTCTTTCCATTTCCCTGTGTGGTGCCTGCTTTCCATTTTGGCATTTTACTCCATTACAACTCTGAGCAGAAGAAACAACGAGAAGAGGAAACTGCAATAAAAAGTAATAAAAACACATTGTTCACAATCGATTAAAATGGACTGCTCGTGATCTCACTTAAAATAAATGTATTCGCATATGGAAATGGCCGCAGTGACAAACTGATCAAAGTCAAGGCAACTTCCTTTTTCTCCTGAAGGCCTGTGAGACTGAACAGTTTCGAGGAAATGGGACGGGACATTACAGTAGACATATCAATACGCGTCTCTTCAAAGAAAAGAGAGAGAGAGAGAGAGAGAGAGAGAGAGAGAGAGAAACGGATTTAACTAACTGTCACAAACCCCGCTAGTATCTCTATATATTTTTTTTTCTGGCTATATCTGTGTCTCTGACGTTATAACCAAGTCGCGAATAATAATAAAATCTCGTCTGTTTTTTTTTTTTTTTTTTTCCACTTTTTTTTACTTTCTATATCACTCCGCCGCCCACAGTTCGTGATACTGATCTAGAAGTTTCCGTCACTTACAGAACACAGAAGACTTCAGGTTTACCTGCTTTCAGCCGGATCCCACAACACGAAAAGCTCTGCCGTGGTCATGGGTTTTGGAGATTGGCAATTTTTAATGTAAAAAAAAGAAACTAAGTCAGAAAAAACTCGAGTCAGTAAACTCGAGTCAGTCCATTTGTTCGGCAGAGAATGAGGAAGGCAGGCTTTACCGAGAAACTGCGTCACGTGCACGCGCTTCACCTCTTACTTTCTGCTTCTCTTGTCGAGGATTGAACCAATGAGCACAGTGAAATATGAGCCACTTCTCCTAAACTATGTCTTAATACTGGAGTAGTGTTCTCGAGTGGGGTTTCTCTTTTTGTTTTTGGAGAATTGTGCAACTCCACTCTTCATAAAGCACTAGTTTTTAATGATAAAAACATTTCAGTGGAGAATGATCCAAGGGAAGAGACTGAGGGGGGTAAAAAGACTGATTAAACTTTCTTACTTGCTTAACGTTTTCAACAATCTTTAAAAATGCTGGAGAGTTGAAAATTTCAACATGTGACAGGAATTGCATCATAAAATGTACCATGGTCCGTTACGCAAATGTAGGCCATGAAACAATGACTACGTTTACATGGACAGCGGTAATCTAATTATTGACCTTATTCTGAATAAGACAATATTGTGATTAAGGTGTTTACATGAGTTGCTTTTAGAATGCTCCTTTCGTGTTCCTGTTTTACATGTTATAGAACATAGATCGATTAACGGCACACGTCATTACGTCACCGCGCCATGCCGTTCCCTCCAGAATTTCACGTATTAACACACAGTTCGTCTTCGTTATGGTATCATATACAGTTTGGGGTGTTTTATTTAAAAATTTTTACGAAAGCTTCAAGGGCAGTAAATTATTTGTCATACTGTACACGTGCAAATAGATGACTGCTTGAAGCCGTGGGCTGCGTCTCAAACCGCATACTTACCGCTATATAGTAGATGAAATACATATATTTCGCCTACTATATACATGTATTTTTCGTACTATATAGTAGGTAAGTACATGGTTTCAGACACAGCATTCTCTCTTGTGTGCCATCAAACGGTTGAGTGCTGCTGTGTGTGTGATTGTGTCCTGTCACAAAATGTGGTGTAACTCCCACACGACGTTAATAGAGTGATTAAAGTGTGTACATGTCTGTAATGCACGTCGATAATGCAACTAAAACAGGAATACTCCACATGTCTTAATTCTATTTGTGTTTACTTCGAGTATGACTTTAATCGGATTAAGGTAATGAAAAATTACTGTTTACATGGTAGTGTCTTAATCACAGTATTGTCTTAATCAGGTTAATATTGGATTATTGTTGTGCATGTAAACATACTGACTGGAAAGTGTGGAGTGATGCCAGTTGTCTTATTTTAAGAATCTGGATGGCGGTAAATTTTCAAGGCATTTCTGTGTTTTTTTGGATAAATGTGGGTGGACAGTGTGCAATTTTTAGTAGTCCTTTGCAACTGCTGCTTGTCAGAGAGTACGAACATGGTCCTTGCTGTAAACCATGTCACACTATTGTCATTAATGTTAGACTGTACTACCGTCAAGACGCGAAAAACGGACGCAGGCAAGAAGACTCGTACGGATTAGGAGAAGCAACACTACATGGCTGTGCATAAAATCTTCTGAAACTGCCAGGATTTAATCGGAGGAAACAGACTACAGAATTTGGCTTAGGATTATAGGAATCTTTTAGGATTCTCAAAATTTGTCCCAGCCGTCCAAGTTGTGGCCAAAATCGTACAGTGTAAACCCGGCTTAAGTTCAAATTACACGCTTCTTTGCAGAAATTCTTGCACCATATATTTGCTCAGATCAGATGTATCCCTTAATACATCTGTCCCCTAAAACAAACAGACACGCACATTTTCTTGGGGAAATTGTTTTCCTACACTAGTTGTGTTGGTCCTTCTACAAACCCAATTCCGAAAAAGTTGTGACAGTTTGGAAAATGCAAAAAAAAAAAAAAAAAAATCACCCTGTACTATATTGAAAACACATTATTAACACATTATTTGATGGTTTTCTTTGTGAACTTTTTTTTTTTTAAATATACACTCATTTCAAATCTGATGACTGCAACACACTCCAAAAATGTTGGTACAGTCGATTGATTACTACTGTGTAACATCACCTTTTCTTTTAATAACAATTATTAAGTGTTAATAAGTGTTAATAAGTGGGCACTGAAGATGCCAGTTGGTTAAATTTAGCAAGCGGAATTCCCCCCCATTCATCCATTATGCGGTTCTTCAGCTGTGCAATTGTACTGGGTCTTTGTTGCCATATTTTGCACTTCATAATGCACCACACATTCTTAATCGGAGACAGGTCAGGACTGCAGGCAGGCCATGGTAGCACCCACACTCTCCTTACGCAACCATGCGCTTGTAATCTGGGCAAAATGGGGTTTGGCGTTGTTCTGCTCTGGATGGCAGCATATGTTGCTCCAAAATGTGTACATAACTTTCTGCATTAATGATGCCCTCACAGATGTGCAAGCTACCCATACCATGGGCACTGACACACGCCCATACTATGACAGATGCTGGCTTTTGGACCTGACACAGATAACAACTTGGACGGTCCTTTGCCTCTTTGGCCCGGAGAGGAAAACGATCAGATCAGATCAATTACCCAAAATAAAGTGAGTTTATACACTAAAGAATTGGTGAGTCTTTGGCATACACTGTTTTTTGTTTGTTTGTTTGTATGTATGTTTGTTTTCATTCCAGGGAACAAGAACAGAAAAAATGGTATCAGTTACAGTGCATGCATGACCACCTATGAAAGCAGAACTAAATAAAGCCACCCTGGAACATGTCCTGCCACTCCACTGTCAACAAACCTGTGTGTATGTGTGACATATGTATCTGATCTAAGACCACATTTGACTCAGGTGTAATTGGAAAAGATTGGACTTTTTGTGTCCACATAGTCCTGAAAAAATCACATTAAGGCAGAAAATTAGATTTGTGTCACTTCAACCTGGTAATGTATATGTAGCATGTGTATAGTTTAATGAATTTTTTGTATACCTGTCATTAATTTATTCATTCACCTTTAGAAAGCACTTTATACGGGTCAGGGTTGCAGTGGGTTTGGAGCCTATCCCGGGACCAATGGGCAAGAGGTTGGAATACACTCTGGATGAAACATCAGTCTTTTGTAAGGTGCCATGCACACACACATTCACACACTCAGTCACATAAGTGACAATTGAGAGTATTCAGTTTCCGTACAGGCATGGTTTTTGGAAGAAACTGGAGATCCCAGAGGAAGTCAAGACGGATAGAAGGAGAAAATGCACAAAAATTCCAACGTGGAGTAATTCAAGCTCAGGATCAAATCAGAGACCCTGGAGCTGTAACTCAGCAATGCTACCTTCTGCACCACTAAGCTGTGCTGGAACTGTTATGTCAAACAATTATTTAATAATAAAAAGCAAGTATCGGGTTATTTTAATGTGTATACATAATGTTATCAGATAGCACCATGGTGAACTGGGCAACGGTCGAATTACACTTCTTTATTGAGCAATGACAAACATCAATGAAAATCTGATAAATTTAGGCCTTGTTTACACCTGTTTAAAACAGCATTTTAAAATGAAAACGATCATTGTTCACACTGGCGTTTCCGCTCTGTTTCAGAAACGATCTCCATCCACACTACATGACCAAAAACGCATGTCACATCACCATTCATGCACACTGGGCATGTGCATACAAGTGTAAACAGGAAGTTGGTTGCTAGTCCAAACTGGCGTTCCATGTAGGGCTTACGTCACTTGAAATGAGATTTGTTGCCGATTGCTCTAATCATAGCTTGCCTCTTGCGCATGTAGGCAGCTGCAGTATTATAAAATACAGAATTTAACAATGGCTGCTAAGAATGACAACAAAGCCAGCAAGCTTGCGGTATAGTCTCTGTTGTTGTATATACAATCAAAATAGCGTAATGGTCATATGGTAGGGGCTTGAAGAATCAGGGAAGGATAAGCAATGATCCAGAAGACCCAATCAGGGAGCGAATGTGGGCGAGCCACGCCTTCATTTTGAAAAGTCTTCGTTTTGGTCTGTTTACACTGAAACGCGAACCCGGAATTTTCAAACTGAAAACGGGGTGTTCGGCATTTCCAAAAGTCTCCATTTTTGACGGTTGAAAACGCTGCAGTAGTGTAGATGACAGGCGTAACCGTAGCAAAAGTTATGCATTTTAAAACGAAAACAGGTAAAAAGGTGTAAACAGGGCTTTACTGTTAACGCTCTACCCACTCTGTCCCTGTGTTAACACCTTTTCCTCTTTGTTCCTCTGTAACTCTTCCCAACCAGGAACAGACAGATAAAGCTCTTCATCATTTGTGCATTCCTTTGTCTCCCCGAATACCATTTCTATGTATTTACATACCTTCCCAAATAACATACTATGGCTTCCTGAATACCATATATGGAGTTGTTTCTCTCTTACTTTGATGTGCTTCCTGTTAAATGCAAATATGCCCATCCAACTAGTTAACCCATTGTCTCTGTTGTGTGTCAAGCATGATATATGCTCTGCTTTCTTTGAATAAACGGGAGATCTTGCCATTTGAATCTGTGTGTCATATGGCAACTCTACCAAGGCCTTGGTGTGGGAAGTGTGTAGTGGAGAGTGGGCAACGTCTTTTTGTATACTTTCTCTCTTTTTAAGAATCGTAACCCAAAGAGTCACAAATCCTAACAATTACTTTGGATTACATTAGGTAACAGTAACAGTTTGGATACACTAGATTAAATGTAAGCTTTTCATGATCTTAAATATAATATATAGTGATGGTTTGTTCAAATGTGATTATGGTGGTATGCAGCTTGCAATATGCTAAACTAATAATAACCACTCATTTGTTTCTTTTAATAATTTTATATGAAATTTTACAGCTGTTTTATAGCTGTTTCTTCTGTGTATATGAGCTTATGTGACATATATGATGAAACAACTTCCTGAACAAAAAAAAAAAACGTCACGACCTGACAAGTTTTTCCACTTCCTCTCTGTTCTCTGTGACTGTGTCAAGTAGTGGGTTAGAGCAAAAAATACAGGTGTAGTTTGTAGTGTGTGTGTGTGTGTGTGTGTGTGTGTGTGTGTGTATAGTGTAGCACAGTCTGTTCTTTGCTACACAGAACTCAATCATTACTGGAGTGAGTGGATTTTTCTGTATTGTACATACATTATGTGAGTGGGTAGTCATTTTGAATTTGTGTTTGATGATAAATTGGGCAGAATATTTGTGTAATTTAAGGTTTTAGGCTTTTTAAATTGAAAAAGCTTAGCAGTCACCTCACAGCTCCAGGGTCCGCAGTTTGATCCTGAATTCAGCGCCTGTGTGGAGTTTTGCATGTTTCTCCCCATGTATTCTCTGGGTTCTCTGGTTTCCTCCCAAATTAAAATATTTAATTGACAACAAAATCTCATTAAATATTGTGTTATACTTTGCCACTTATCTAACACCTATTGTGCTATGATTGAAAGAATACAGTTCTATGTGTATGCACATATTTTGTCACATACTGGCTTAAACACAATGAACTACACACTCCAGAATGTTGTTCACAACTAACTGTACATAGTAATTTTCCCAAGTTTGCCAGTTATTTATTTTTTTTATCTACCAGGTATCACAAATTGTTTAACATCATGCATAATTATAGATGTGGACAGGGTGAGGTCATGGATTGCCAGCAGCCAAAGGCATGCATTTAAAGGTTACAAGTACAGGAGTTTATATTAAATAATATTTTAAACAGGTAGAGTACAAATAAATATATGCAATATCCATTCAAGTGGAACAAGATTACAAACTGCTACTTTTGTTTAGATTCATAGCATATTAGAGGCTAATGAGGCATGCTAATGCATCATATACGTTTGCTTTTGAACTATACATGAATGCAATTTATTTCTCAAGATCTGTTATGTAGGCATGGGGTCTAAAAGGTGTTTAAGTGTTACATGTTCTTGTTCAAATGAGGAATTCTTCTCCAATTGTAACTTCTTCTATTGTAATGTTCATTTTATTATTCATCATCTTCCCATATGGGCTGTGATTCCAAATGAAGGCAATTCTGCTATGTTTTATATATTTACACTGATTGTTTTACATTGATAAAATGAGATTTGTACATGACGAGAAGATAATTGAAAACATGAGGCAAAAGTATTTTACCTTGTATATTTGATTACTGATAGCTCTATATGCGCTACTATAAGCTACTGAACATACTGTGATGTTCTAAAAGGAAAAGTGCAAATTTTAAAGTTTTAAACAATGAAGCAAACAACTTTCATATAGCAGTAATCAGAGGCATCAATACCCCCACCAGTCTCACACCTTCCATCCAAACCTCCTTTCAAAGCCCTTACAGTATATCCAGTAATACTGTAGTGTAAAGATGTACACATTTTTGAGGCACATTAAACACTTAACATTCTAAATATTTCAACATGGGGGAAAAAAGCTTAATCCGAATTAATGCATCAAAACATGTATAAGAAACTGTTTGTTGGGGAGGAGTTTTTATATCTTGGTGAAGATCAAATGACCCCATAAGCATATGAATATTTGACTGTTTTTGACCTTGTGGAGACACTTGGCTGGTCCCCATGAAGAAAATTTCTTGGTTCCTTTTTTTGTTTTGTTTTGTTTTTCTTTTATTAAAAACTGCAATTTTTACTTTAAAAAAATTAAAGAACAAAAAGGTTTCTTTTTGGTTACTAAGGTTAAGATTAGAGTTAAAGACAGGTGTGGGCATAACATTAATTAATGGCCGAAATAATTATGTCTAATGAAAAGTCTAATGAAAAGAGAGAGAGAGAGAGAGAGAGAGAGAGAGAATGATAGAAAGAATGAGAAAAAATAAAAAAGCTGATTCAGTCTAGTTTTGGTTCAGATATGACATAATTTGTCATAGAGACCGTAATCGTACGGGGGTCTTTTTCACACTTGAATTCTGTGAACTACAAAAAGGCAAACCTCAAAAAGCCTGAGATAATGCTTTGTTCTAAGTTTACTATGCAGTGAGAAAAGAACAGAAAAGTGAAACAAAAAATACACCTCATGTGACTCTCAGGCAGCAGCAGATCTGACCTCAATGGACCTAGCAGCTTACAGTATGTAGAAGGTAATGACCCACAAAATTACTTAAAATAACTTATTTGATAGTGATATGAGATAGAGAGAGAGAGAGAGAGAGAGAGAGAGAGAGAATTTATGGGGGTGATTGTTTTGGAATCATAAAGATAAAACTGTCAAAAATAAATGTTGGTGGAAATAGTGAAGGAGGAAAGCAGGTTAAACGGCTGCTGCAGTTACACTGGTGGTCTCAGGTCTTCGTGTTTTTATGAGTCATGTCTTGACATTTATGACAAATATTAACAGGCAGCTTCTTACCACTGCATGTTCATTTGCTTCTGGGGGTCCTACTTGCTCATATCTCACTCTTCTTTTACTCTCTGATGATAAGGTACTGCATTGACTGGTTTATTATCGACCTTCAATAGGAGGTTTATTACTATATTTATACTAGATATATTTATGTACTGTAACTATATATGTTGTAACTGTATTTGTTTCTATAATTCAAATTAAAATGAGCAAATTTATCTTAGAAAACATATATATCTCTAAATATCCTCCATTTTAAATAGATGTGTTTTAATGTGTTGGGCATCTCGATCAGATTGTTGGATACATTTGCTTGGTATTTATATATTTCTCTTTCTGTGATAAATACAATTTTAGTTTAAGACAGGCTCAAATGTACAGTCTTAATACTAGATCTTAAGCTCCAGGATCTTTGTGCTTATATAGTTTTTGAATCAGTTAACTATTTAAAACCAACTTTAATATAGAATTATAAGACTTACTAGTACATATGGATGACATTTATATTTTTGTCACATATTTACATATAATGTTTCATTTAAATTGATTGTTTCTTGTTCAAGTACCCATACCTGTGATTTTCATTCAACCAGATGCTGATCTTGTGGTGTGGTTTCCTTCTTTTGGCACACTTCCTCTGCCATGTCCATCCACAGGAGTGTGACACTAAGCGTCACTATAAAGACAATAATAATGTAAAATGCTGCAAGAAATGTGAACCAGGTAAAACGAAAACAGAGTGTTTCACATGAAATATATAAGAAGGGATCTCAGTAGTCTTTTTTTTTAATTCTATGCAGTTAGTTCAGATCTTTTTCTGTAGAAGTTAAACAGTCCCTTTTGCAATACTGTAAAAGCTTTCAATTCAGCTGTCAAGTATGGGCTCTGACAACATTCTCTATGTCTGAAAAAGTCAATCTATAAATAAATAAATGTAGGTAATTTCATGTTAGTGATGAGGGTGATGATTATATCTAATAAACAGATATGCAGTCTGTAATGACATCTCTGATGTTTGCGACATTTGTACTCAACTTATAACAGCGTCATAGAGTAAAGAGACATAAATTATATTTTAAAAATGCAAATAATAACAACATTTCCAGTAAAGAAATCTTAAAAAATAAACATTATATTTACAGATGAAGATATTAGAGAAATGTTAATATTTGTACCAATTAATAATATATTTTTTATTAATATTATATAAATAGTAAATTAACAACATGTAACTAATCACCAAGACATTACATTCAGTGAGTAATAACATCATACATTTTGAATTCAATCTTAAATGTTCGTTTTCAAATGACACATGGCATTCTTGAAAATGATGACTTGCTTTGCTAACTGTAACTGACATACTTACTGATACATTGCTTTATTGACACATCATTACTAATATGTCACACTAGCAAAATCAGAATCTGCGGTAGTCTGACGTAACCTGTTACAATCATCTGAATGATGATGACATGACCTTTGTATGGATGTGCAGGTTATCGCATGGTGAAGAGATGTACGGAATTTTCTGAGACGTCGTGTGAACATTGTAGTCTTGACTTCTACATGGATGAATACAGTAAGGAACAAGATTGCCAAAGGTGCTCTCAATGCACCAAAGAACGTAAGTCTCTATGAGATTTATCATTATGGCATGCATGAATAAGTGTGTGTGGTGTCCTGTGATGTACTAGCATCCCATTCAGTGTGTATTCCAGCCAGTGTATATCAGTTACATGAGAAGAGTGGTTCAGTGGCATATTGATGCTCTGTGTCAGCAATAGAGCAAAAGACTTATCATTTCTCTGAAATATCAAATTAATCATATGAAAAGTCTGAAATGCTTCAATACTGAAATGACAGGAACATGAAGAGAGGGATTTCCCCAATTCAGTTGGGTGGGTCTCTTCTGGTAGTAATGGGGGGTCTCAGGCTCAGACTGAAAACATTGAGTCATACAGGCATAAAGATCATTGACTTAAAATCAAAAAACTATTTCAGCTAACGGTTTTTGGACAAACAGCTTATCTGAAGCGAAATAAACAGTCCTGTCAGTTTAATATGACATGTGACACTAAACAAAAATGTTTACATTAGTTAAAAATGCTTTATAATAGTTTATTAGTAGTAGTAGTAGGTGTGTGTGTGTGTGTGTGTGTGTGTGTGTGTGTGTGTGTGTGTGTGTGTGTGTGTGGCATGCAGAATCAAATATCAAAGTTTAAGAAAGAGTCAAATATTTTATAAGCTCTAGTTGTACTTATAGATTGATTTTCCTATCTGTTTAAAGGAAAATATATTCATTAAAGTTATACAATTTTCACTTAAACACCTCTGGTCTGTAAATTATGATCCACAGGCATCATAGGTGACACACTACAGAAACAGTCTAACAGTTTTCTGCCAGTTCAGCCTAATGAGCATATATAATCTAAATAGTTTTTAATTCAGCCTGAGCTCTGTACGTCTGAGCATACTGCATTTTTGATATTACCGATCTGCTTTAGGCTAGATC
>JAFFST010055683.1:289822-305493 GCA_022414735.1 Noturus placidus
ATGATGGTTTGGATTTTTCTTCACCTTTAATAATAAACACCTTCATTTACAAATTGCATTTTGTGTTTACTTGTGTTGTCCTTGACTATCGTTTAAATTGGTTTGATGTTCAGAAACACTTAAGTGTGACAAACATGCAAAGGAACAGGAAATGAGGAAGGGGCAAACACTTTCACACCACTGTAGGTGCAGGGGAGGATAAAGGATGAGTTGCCACATGGTTGTTTTGATAAAGTAAACTTTGGAGAACTGAAAACCCCTACTCACTTACCATAAGACCCTCAATGATGACAAAGTTATCATTGATGACTTTGGCCAGAGGAGCCAGGCAGTTAGTAGTACAAGAAGCATTGCTATGGAGAGAAAGGAAACATACCACTCAACCCATTCCAGCATTTTGAAGGTGATTCTCATGTACAGATTAACATGGCATTAACCAACTTGACATTAACCAAGCTGTGGGCAGTAACCACACCTGATAACAGCATGCCCCTACTGGCTGCATCAGCATCTTTACCTGACTACTTTAAGGGATTTGTCATATTTCTCATGGTTGACACCCATGACAAACATTGGGGCATCAGCACTGGGGGCAGAGATGATGACTCTCTTGGCACCACCTTTCAAGTGAGCCTAAGGAGAAATCCAAGCACATGGATCAACCACAGGAATTGTATCATACATTACACTAGGGCTTGTATTTAAGAACATACAGGTTGGAGTCAGAGTACACATTGACTTACAGAGGCCTTCTCAGTGGTGGTGAACACACCAGTGGATTCCACAACATACTCAGCACCAGCATCACCCCACTTAATGTTAGTCGGGTCCCTCCTGGATGGATAGAGTAAAGTGAAGATGTGTCAAAGTGCATAATTCTCTATGCATATTAACCAATATATAAACACACAAAAAAAAAAACCCACTCGCTGAAGACTGTGATAGCATGTCCATCAATGATCAGTTTGCCACCCTCAGCCTTGACCTCTCCCTTGAACCTTCCATGGGTGGAGTCATACTGGAACATGTACACCTGCACCATTTTTTAAATAATTACTACTACTATTAATAATAATAATAATAATAATAATAATAATAATAATAATATCAAGAAGGGACAAAAACCCGTAACTGAGGACAAATGGAATGTTACAACTTCGGTAAGAATACAAACTCACCATGTAATCCAGATCAATGAAGGGGTCATTGATGGCCACAACCTCCACCTTTTTGGAGGTGAAGGCGGCACGGGTCACAAGACGCCCAATACGGCCAAACCTGAAATGAAGTCAAATGTACTAAGAGTTTGCCATTTGTACTCACTAAACAATGACTACTGAGAACATGGTTTTGCTGGCTTGACAGGACAAAGATTTAAAAAAAAAAAAAACTTAAAGCATCTTGTTCACATTTGTGCAGTAGAAAGCAAGAACCAGAGCAAAGTAGATGGGAAGGACTGTTCACATGAAGCCAACCCTTATGAATATGCCCAGTCTTCATTCTGAAAGCGCTCAGTGCATTGCAGTACTAAAATATTTACACTTTGACCAACTGAAGAATCACTTAAGTCTTTAAAATCAAGTACAGCAACATGCTTTACCCCACATTAAACAGTAGCCACAATACTGTGCTTCCAGTTATTGCATCAATACTGTGTCTCACAGGTGAACAAACATACAATCACTTCATGATTGCAGAGTAACCACAACAGCAACAAATCAGCTTTCAAGTTTGTGCCTTCAAGTTCCAGTTTTAACCAAGCTATACATGGTTAGGTGATGGTCAGCCATGCTGTGGTCTATGCATAAAGCACAATTATGCAAGTCACAATGCAAGAAAATCAGTTGGCAAACACCCATATTTAAAAAATAAAATGCTCAAATTTGCACGGATCTGGATGCTATAGGGGTTCTGAGGACCAGCTAAATTTACAAGGAGTTTCGGAACATCCAAGGAAACAGCCAATGAGAAACTGCAGATATTCTGCACACCACTAGATGGCAGAAGCATTCCACAAACAAGCACAGTAACAATACAATCGTCTTCCCAAACCGCCACCAGACACCCCCACTTAACTGTGGGGTACTTAGCTATGCCTGACAGGCTAGATACCACACATCACTTTATTAAAAGGTCAAGAGTAGTCTTAGGACAATAGAACTGCCTCAGATTTAAGTTGCAGTAGAGCTTTAATTCTAGTTTCAAATATATGAAACATACTTAAGGACAGTCAAGAGACTTCTAAGCAGACCATGAGCAAACATCATAGGTGAAAGATGAGCTTATAGTCCCCATGCCACTCAAATGAATCAGCCAGTGCTGAGGAACAAATAGGAGACTGATAAGATTACAGGCAACATGTAGCCTGTAAATAACTTGAATTGCATTTCCCTG
Source organism: Noturus placidus (assembly GCA_022414735.1). Taxonomy (NCBI): domain Eukaryota; kingdom Metazoa; phylum Chordata; class Actinopteri; order Siluriformes; family Ictaluridae; genus Noturus; species Noturus placidus. Next base: position 292,217 of record JAFFST010055683.1, read on the forward strand.
CATTGCAAGTCACCACCAATTGATAAAACACTGGACTAAAGATTAAAGTCCTGTCCTAGAGTAGACGTGGGAGGGAAACCTTTGCCACACAGCTAGTTAGAGTGCAACATTGGAATGAGTCAGACAATTTGGGGAAGTGAAGCTAGCAGCACATGTTCATCTAGAAAAAACCTACAACACAAAGACAAGTCTCTGAAAACAAAACCTTAATCTAAAGCCACTTGAACATAGAAGCAACAGCAGGCTACAGGACTCATTGTGCTTAAGTCTGTCCAGTTCATACTTTTGACACCCAACAGCTCTCAAAAGGACATCAAGATTAATTTCAGTGCCTTGTTGGTCAGGCTTTACTGTATGAGAACACAGCAGTGACCTGTGAGCTATGTTGAGGGCTCACATTTCCTCATCATACACCAAGCTTACTGCATTCAGCACAGAACAGCTGCTACTTCAGAGAGTCCTGTTATACGCTGGTCATGCACGTCCACACTCAGCATGGCACATCTTATGCAGGAGGGTACAGAGGTAAACTGACCCGCAGCAAACAAAAGGGGTTGTGTGCACGGTGTGATAAGCCTTGCCATTACTTAACATCACACTGCAAACACATTGCTTTAAAAAAAAAAAAAAAAAAAAAAAGAAGAAGAATCAGCCATTGGCTATTGCAATCAGTTCCCAGACGTCACCTGAAAGCAATCAAAACAGGTCCAATAGGTCACGTTATGTACCGAAAAGCTAACTTCAGTACAATACAAAAAAAAAAAAAAAAAAAAAAACCCACAGGAATATTAAGGCACTTCATGTGCTTTTAAAATTGTGCAGGATTGCCAGACTGGAATAAGAGTAAAGTAAACCAGCAACACTTAAAATACAGTTATAAAGTCACAAAAATCACATCAGTCATCTCAAAAGGTAGATAAATGAAAGAAAAACAGACCAAATTATAAATATTTTTTTAAAAACACATTCAGTTTCTGGACATTGTTTTCTCCCTCCTAACCTGCCATAGGCCTACATGTAAACTGCAGGTCAGATGTCTTACCCATTGATGCCGACTTTAACCATTTTGTCTGCTTTGGTCTTGTCCTCTGAAAAGAAAGGGCAATTTAAGCATTAGAGACCAAAAACCTGACATGGACAATTATATCGCGTTAACAGTATGTCGAGTGTACAAAAGTAGGCTACAAGCTGAACCCATGATGAACTGCTGGGACACTCTGGTAGGCGGCTTGCGGTTAAATTCATTCGCACTGCAGCTTCAGCAAATGGAGGTCGGAATTAAAAGTATAATTCTATAACGCTTTGAGGAGGCGTGGAGCACAAAGGCATGTTCACCATGGAGAAGAAGAAGAAAAAAAAATATACAGTATACATGAGAATAAACGTTAGGTTCAGCTAAAAGCACACTGTTACGAGTAGCAGACCTTAAGTGAGGGATAACGGTGTTCAAACATTAGTGAAAGGTTAATATTACAGCCTACGAGAGTCTTCTCTCAGCTATGTTATTCCGCGCGTCAAAAAGCAAAGGAAACAGTTTAAAATTTGTGCATTATAGCTTAATAAGTAGTGTAGGCTTATTGCTGAGCAAGTGAGAGCGTTCTTTACCGTCTGTGAGAGAGGCCTGTATCTGTCTCTGCCACGGTGTGAGTGAAGAGAAAGGTCACGACCGGACGGGTTTTATTTCTGGCGTGACAGCATTAGCCACGCCCACTGACTTCAACACCCTAATTCGCCCCGCCCCTTAATAATGTCAAGGTCACGTTGTGGCACAGAAATACCCATCTCCAGTGCTAATGAGCTGAAAATCATCAGAGGAGTTGTGCACTTCTGCTGCAGACATAAAATCACATTTAGTATACATCTAGATTTGAATAACTATAATTACTAGAATTAATATAAGACCAATTTAAATCTCAGTAAATTTTGATGATGTAGGCCTACTTAAATTCAATTCAGCATACTGGAATGAATTCATTGATTTCAGTAGAACATCCAGCAAAGGATAAAGAATTGTAAAGCCTTATGAATAAGGCATTTTTTTTACATTACCCAAAACTGCATTCTTAGTTCAGGTTGTTGTTTTTTTCTTTTTTTTTTTTTTTTTTTTTTTTTTTTTTTTTTTTTTTTTTTTTAGAGCTATATGAAAGGATATCTAAAGGATATAAAAAGGAAACAACTCTTATTGGTCACATCAGATCAGTCTTCAGAGAGAGCAATTTGAAGTGAGCTTGCTTGCCCAACTTTGACCTTCTCACAAGCCTCAGACAGACAGTGAAAGAGAGCCAGAGCAAGGGATCAAATCACTCTCGTCCTGAGTGGGTGACATTTACCAGAAAGACCATGACCCTTCACTTTTAATCAGCCATCGCTCCTTCACTTGCATGTCTCCATCCCTGACCCCGACCCTGTGAGCGTATGTGGAGGCTCACACTGTTCTGCCCTGGTGAGCCTCACACTGTTCTGCCCTGGTGAGCCTCCTACCAGTGAACATGCAGTGGAGTGGATGCATGTGTCTGCTGCATGCAGTTCATGTATAAGATTTATGAATAGGAGAATAAAGCCAAAGCCAATTTGATCCTAATTTGTCTGTGCTAATGTGTTAATATAAAATGTATTAAATCTTTTGTACAATTGAACATTGTGATAATGGTATGTCTCCTTTAAGGAACTATATGATAGGCTGTAACTTACAGCACATTGGCTGTAAAAAGGATTAATTAAATTAATTAAGGATTCATTTAAAAAAAGTTATTTAAGTTAAATTAAAGACAAATTAAGTCCTGCAGAAATTGTTAGTCTGTTTGCAATGTGTTGTCTGAAGTTGCTATGCTTAAATATTTGTGCTGACAAGGCCTCCACTGTAAACCCTCTGCCGTTTTGGCTTCACTCAGTTATCTTAAGGTCACAGATCAGTAAAAGGCCATACTCAACATGTATGATGTTAAATAGGAGACTAGCTAGTAAGGTCTTGGTTGCACCTAATCTAATGCTACTGGCCATTGCACTGCCTCATCATTAGTTAAACTCTTCAGATTAGTCATATACAGGTAAACAATGAGAATATTGAATCTGATAGCATTCATCAGACACCCTAGAGCCAAGCCCTCGATGAAAGAATTAGATCTTGGTTTACATGTCATGTTTCATTCAATCAACCCTGACAAATACCATATAGTAAATCTTCATTTTGATCAACATTTTTAAATGAGCTGACACTGAAAATACTGTGTGGAAAACACAAAAACGAACATTTAAAATATAGTTTCTTTTAAAATCTGAATGAAATGACAATCAACAAATGCTATTGTACTCTGTAGATTAGCTTCCTTACTGAGACAGCTCTGAAATTAATGCATTAGCAGCATTCATTATTTCCAGATTGCAGGGACAGATCAAAGTGAGATGTTATACTGTGAGAATTTTTTGTGCATTTGCGCAATTAGTCCTGGTTGACCAAGGGTTTCAGCTTAAGACATCTATACACCTACACATTTATTAGAGACCTCAACATATATTACACGACCAGTTTGTATGGAACATCTATAAAAGGGAAACATAAGTTTGCATCTAGGACAATAATCATACAATCTACATGTGGTTACATATGCTTTCACATTAGCATTTTACCTCCAGGACTCAGAATAATTTGAAAAGCTTATATGTAAATTAACTAACACCCACTCAATTCATACATATCTACCCTTCTGAAATATATTAAGCCTACTGCAGCTTGAACAGTGATCTATTTCCAGTAGTGCAGATTTGAACTCTTTATAGCAAGCATTAATGAAATACACCTTATGAGTACATGTATTTCATTTGCAGTACATATAATTTACATCACTTTGTGGTATGAGCTTTGCCTGTGCATGTTAATGTGCATTTTGTATGTTCTGGTTCCCCCTTCCCTCTTCTATGCAGAATGTGCTGGAGAGGGGCAAGCTAAAAATAATACCCAAAGGCTGACCCCACACCCTTTATATCTGCTCCTGTGGAGTGTTTGGAAACAGGCAACTTGCTCATTGACAACTGAAGCAAACGGGTTCAGTGAAATCAGACATGCTTTCAATTTAAGTCACTCAGTGCATATGTCAGATGAGATTACAAAGGTTTACCCCATTTGTTTTTCAACTGGAAATTGCCTTTCAAGTTATATTTCAGTGATACTGCAGCCAAGTTTTTATTAATGCCTTGTCATTTTGAAATATGTCTCTAGTCTAGCCTGTGTATTTGAGTGTGTTATCAATTAACTGTTAGTTCTGAAGCTGTGTGTTTGTTATCTATATTATGTGGACAAGAGCTCAGAGTTCAGTGTCTTGCTGTGGTTAAAGTGTACCCTGAGCAGACCAGACAGGTTTGGAGCGGTTTTGAAATTTAGAAATTGTGCCACCTAATGGTAAGTGAATCTGCATTTAGGTTTTAATAATGTGAAATATCACAATTTAAATTACACAAGGAGTGAACTACAGACCTTTCTTATGGCAAAAACATATTCATCAAAAGTATGATAGAACATTTAGATAATAGCTCAACAATGTTCTCTAATTTGGTTGAATTTTTAAGACGATGCAGAGTCAGTCCCACAAAAGCTTTTAATTAAATATTTATGTGCTTTATTAAAACAGATCTAAGTCATTTGAAAGTTAGCCACACCCCAGTAGTGTACACAGCAAGAGAATGGGAAATGATGGTCAACTACCTAAGCACTAAATTTCTGTTTATGTGGCAAATGCAACTATTAGAGGGGGGCACAGTGTTTTAGCACATTTTCCTCGCACCTCTAGGGTGAGGGTTTCGATTCCCTCCTCCGCCCTGTGTGTGGGGGTTTCCTCTGGGTACTCCAGTTTCCTCCACCAGTCCAAAGACAGGTGTTGTTAGGCTGATTTCCAAATTGTCCATAGTGTGTGAATGTGTGTGCAATTGTGCCCTGCATTGGGTTGGCACGCTATCCAGGGTGTCCTGTTACGTCAGGAGACACCTTGTGTCGCTTAAGTGGCACAGAAATTGTATTTTTATGTTGACATATACTATATTTTTTATAGTTTTATTAGAAATATGTAGGGGTGTGCTGTTTGTTGCAGCTTCAGTACTCTTGTACCGAGATTTTATTTTAATGGACTTAATTAAAGTCACAACAGCAGGTTTACAGGGGAAGAAATCATACACCTCCCACTAACAGGTATTTAATTACTGTAACTCTGCTGAACTTATGGTTAATCACATTTGCTCCCCTTCATTGCTTCAAGATGCTGTGATGTTTCTAATTGGTATATCACAATTAAAGCTCAGTATCAGTGTTGTAATGAATGTGCTAACTGGCTATTTTACACAGTTAAATATTCACTTGCATTTTGTCATTCGATCAAGTTAAAGGTTTCAAGCAACAAACTGGAAAAATAAAATGAGATGTCAGTTTAAATTATAGCAAATCTTAATTACATTTCGTGTGTGATATTACAAGGTAATTATGACCTGCTTGGGAGTGAAGAAACGTGGTGTAGATAAGGAACAAATATTTATATTTATTTATATTTATATTCATTAATTTCGCAGAAGCTTTTATCCAAAGCGACTTACAAAGGAGAAAAATACAAGTAAAGTGATATATCAAGCAGAGAACAATACATGTAATGCTACCATACAATATCCATTAATTTAGTTCCAGAAGAAGCAAAGTGCACAGAGTAGAGGTGTAAGTGCAACAAAAAGTGTTTTGTTTTTTTAATTTAATTTTATTATTATTTTTATATTTTTATTATTATTATTATTATTATTATTATTATTATTATTATTATTATTATTATTATTATTTCTTTATTTATTTATTTACCAATGTTGATTAATTGTTTCATTAAAGAAAGAAATAAAGTAAAGAAATAATTGCATATTTATATTTCAGCTAACAATTTATTGAGCAGTGCGGTTAACAGTCAAGTCTCACTCCCCTAGAATCTCCTCACATGAGATTGCCAAACATATCAAAAAAAGCAGGCATGCCTGGGGTATGAAGAGATCATCTGACGTGACTGGATACTTAATGCAGTTTTACACACACTGACTAAAAAATATAGATTCATTCCATATAACAGAACTGAACCTGAGTGACATTTAGTGCTGATATGTAAAGGATTTAACAGAGATGAATATATCCATAATCCTTGTGCCTACACAAACATGCACAGTGAAAAGAATTGCTGGCAAGAAATTAAAAAGGCAATCTTTTTTATGTGGTATCCAATGAGAAAAACAGTGCTTGTGGTATATCAGCACTAAAAATATGTGTAGCATGAAATACATCACCGATGCACATTAGTACGGAATGAACAGCTCATTATGGAATGATGCGGTCTGAATTCCAGTCATTTTGGTCTAATGGCTAAATTAATGTGGCTTTGAAGAAAAAAATTGTGCTAGTTATGCCAAAATATGTCCATCTTTCTCTCATAATTTCAAGGGAGTAGAAGCATTCACTGGCACCCCCTAGTAAATTTATTATTAGTATAAAAATAAGGCAGAAATAATTGACTAGATACATGCACACAGATCGTCACACTGCAATGAAGTCTGAATAGCATGAAACAGACCCGGTGAAATTTCCCTTTAAGCTACAGTGTGGGCATAGAAACAGCAAAGTGAGGACATGTTTAGAGCTGTGAAAAGTTTCACTGCTCTTTCCAGTGGTGCATAAACAAAGTTTAATACAATGAACAACACAGATCCTTAAAACATTGAAACATTTTATTCATGCCAAATATACACAAACATAAAGTTGAACTGTGTTAGTTTTGCTCATGCATATCCTTCAAAACAGTCTGAAATACAGTTCATAGGTAGTCCAATATATAATATATTTGAGTGTGAAATATAGTCCCATGATTCACCTTGATCTGATACAATCTGTGTATTATCTAACAATACATAAAAAAGTACACAAAACATATCTTCACTCCTCTACCATCACAGTATAGACAGAACTAGAATCACTAAAATGTTACAGCACTTTATAATAAACAATTTACAAAACAGTATAACAACATATCACCTGTGAAAATGTAGTGAAAGAAACTGTACGAGATCATCAGCATATAGATGAGAAAAACTGACTGTAGACTGTCACTATGAGGAACATCTACTCGACGTTCAGATTGCTCTGTCCCTCTGTCTGACATTAGCAGCCGAGGCCACTCATAGATCCGATTCGGTCTAGCTTCAGGCCAAAGCAACCTCGGTTCCAACCCCTCCGAGACCGGTCTGACAAAGCTCGCTTTTGATTGGCCAGAGCTCCCTTGAGGAGACGGACCCAGGAGTTTTCATTCTGCACAGGTATGTCAATCCATTTGGGATTTTCGGCAACTTTTATCCCAGAATTAAAGACCTGTACCGGCTCTTCTGAGTGGTCACTTGTGAGATTATCAAGGTCATCTAGGGTCAAAAGGTCATTGTAACGCTCAAGGAACTGCTCGATGACCTTTAGTAAGGAACAGGAAGGAAACAGGTTTTTTATGTCATGATTACAATTGCAAACTAATGAGCAGTGCCCTTAGACGTCTAAAATAGCCAGATAGCATGCTGGTTCTAATTATGCTTTAATGTTTCTCTACATCTCATGGCCAGCAGAGATGATTGAGTCTGACTACCTGCATGGCTCGGTCGGGGGTGTGCAGGCTTCGGCTGTGGCTGGGTTTCAGCGGTGCCAGCAGGAGCAGCACTGCCAGAACAGCAGAGCACAGCATCATGCAGCGGAGACACACGAGCCCAAACACACAGACTATTACAAACCTAAAGGAATGCAATACATTTCAATTAATTTTAAATGTTTAGTTGCAGCACCCCATCATATTCCAAAAGAAACTTACAGAAACATCTAGAACTCATCTCGTAGTCAGATTTTTGAACTTTTTTTTTTTTTTATAAGGAAATGCTTTCAGTATGATTGCTCCTGATTTGAATTGTTTCACAGTGATGTTGTGAATGTTATTTCTTATGTCCTGTGACTGAATGTTGTTGGCAGTAACTGCTTTGCTGCCTTCTTGTCTAGGGCTCACATGAAAAGTGATTTTTTGTTAAAACACAGAAAAATAATGTGAACTTTAGAAAAACAGGAAAGATTTATATACACAAGCGTAGAAGTGTAATTTAGTAGTATTGTGTGTAATTTCTAGTTGCTGCCTTGGCATGGCATCTGTAAACAGATGCACCTGTAGCTTCAGCTATAGTAACATTAAAAAAAATGGTTACAAAATATATAGTATTTTAAGTAACTAATTATAGTGAGATAAGTAATTATAGTGAGAATAAGATCAAGAAATACTATTGCAAAAAAATTATTCGTTATTCAAAACTGTCCAATAATCTTTTATTCAAAGTAAATATCTTGATTGCTCAACAGATTTATCAGAATTCTTTAATGAGTACAATTCCAGAAGAATTACAAAAGAGTGACTCACCAGAGACCGACTGTATGAAAACCTGTATCTGAATGTTCAGTGTGAGCTCTGCTCCATCCTCACTCACCGTCTGATTCTCTCGCTCTCGTCTCCCTCAATATTTGGCACCTGCTTTGAGCATCCTTTTCTCTCCTCCTCCTTTGCTCTCGCTCTCTCCCTCACAACGTGATTTATAGTGTGAGCTCTGTATGGTGTGTGTATGTGTGTGTGGAAGTTGGAGAAGTGTGTCAATAGTGTCTCCTATATGGGGATGGGATGTGTATTAACTCTGACCACTCCCCCAGACACACACTTTTGCCTCCCCTCAAACACAGTCACTCAAACCCACATGACCTAGCCATTTCCTTGCCATTCTGCAGGTGATGGAATAGCTACAGAGAAGTTATGTGATATCAGGTCGGTCAATCTAGTGGATGCTGCCTGCATGTGTGTCCACATTCATTCGAAAGAGCACCTTGACGCTTTTATATGGACCCATGCTTGAATAAACACACATTAACACAAAATAAGAGTTGGTCCTCGTTCTCCTCCTCTCCAAAATGATGTCACACTTTCCTTTTTCATTCCTCATCCGATCATTGTCGCTTTTTTAACTCCCCTATGTTTGCCGAGCTACGCTCTGGCTGCCAAACCTGCTCCATCCTGGCGCAGGGTTATGACTGCTGAACAAATGCCAGCAAGTCTTTAATGCTTTTCCCTTCTTGGATTTTTGTAAATCAAATCCTTTGTCATTTTATGCTTGAATCTTTTTTGTGTTTTAATGCAACATATCTGAAAACATAAGCAGGTTTATATCAACATAAAAACCAAAGTTGCTGTAGCTTACAATAAAATACAGTGTACTGAGATCATGGTATGTCCAGTCCAATCATAGAGAACAAGTGCCCAATCGGCACATTTCTAATCTGCTGTCAGTGGTGAAAATTAATTCTTTTTTCAATCTCTGTGTCCAACTGAAACCTTTTCTCCATCTTGTCTGTTGTTCCTATTGTTTTTCTGTCTAAGAGTAACAGTCTGCCAGTGCCATCTGCTTGCAGCTCCCCCTCGGCCTCTGAGAACATGGGGAGAGCCAACTCTCATGCAGTGCAGGCAAACACTTGAGCATGTACATGTACACACACACACACACACACACACACACACACACACACAATGTAAAGGATATGGCAACTCACTCATAAATATCAGTATATCATAGATATCAGTATAACACATCAACACAATTTTATTGGTGTATGTATGGTATACACACCGACACAAATATCTGGTCTTGTAAAGCAACTTGAGTTCAGTGAATGGCTCTGCTGTTTGATCAGGTTGGTGTTTTTATGGTTGTGTACCCTGTCTCCCTCTCCCCCTCTCTCTCTCCTAGTAAAGAATAGCTCTGCTCGGCAGACAGCTGCTGCCACAGCTGGCCAACTGCAAAAACCCATTTTCATACCTACACACTGCTGTCAGATATTACTACTTTGGTGTGGACACACAGAGATGGTCAAATTTAATCACTTCAAAATACTGGAAGGAATTTGTAAAATTAAAAAAAAAAACCTTATAAGTTTAGCTTATTTTCCCATAACAGCAGTTGCATGCATGTGTACACACACACACACACACACACACACACACACACACACACACACACGCTTTACACTCTCACAGCTTTACTCGACTCTACAATGACGTTTTGCCAATGGTTGTCAGCAGAAGGTACTTTACATTAGACCCTCACCAAGACTCCAGAAAAGTAATTGGCCTCTGTAGCTCTCTTGGCTTGTCACTGGAGTGAGAGAAAGAGTGAAAGTGAAAGACAAAAGAGAAACTGTGAGTAGGAGTATGGGTGGGCGAACAGAGGGATGAGATGAAATATAAAATATGAAGGGATGGCAAGAGGCTGCTGAATTACACTCGAGCCTCACCTCAGAGCGATGGAGAGAGAGCGGCGAAGGTGTAATGTGTATGGATCTGTGTGTGTGTGTGTTCCAACTCTGTGGGCAGGGACAATATAAAAAAAAAAAGTGGAAAAGTGTCATGCATGGACGTGTGTGGGCTGGATCATTTCTGTGTTAGTGTGCAGGTGGAGGAGGGGACAAGAGACCTACTGAAGGGCAAGAGAGCACAAAGTTGAAAATAACATTTTGGAGTAAAAAAGCTTTGAGTTACAGGGAAAGAGAGAACAAGTGACAGACAGAAAGTAAAGGAGGGATTGAGGGGCCCACAAAGGTGGTGATCTTGTCTGGACAAGCTGTGGCACAACACTCACAGTAATGACTTCATCTTACTGTACACACACACACACACACACACAGAGAGTAAAATGGCCCTAGAACAAATGTTTGGTGCTAATAACCAGGGTCCATATTCACAAAGAATCCCATCACTAAGAGTTCACTTAAGTGGCACTACAAGGTCATAACTAAGAGTTTCGCCTAAAATCTTGTTCCTCAAAACTGCAGAGGCGAACATTTACAAAGAAATTTATAAACATTTGTATTTAGCATTTAATTAGACATTTTACACACTTTGTATGAATCAGACTATACCATATGCATAAATATGTCATTTTTAAACCTCTAAAAAAAAAACACATTTGACATGTCAGTAATGATTTCTGCTTCAGTTTTTTTTTTACTGTGGGTTTTCATTTATGAGTTTAGCATGAAGACTACTCGACCATCATTATTTTCAATATTCAGTTAAGAGAAACGTGTCATTAGTAGCAAAGTTTTGAATTGCTATTAGTCTGGAGAGAGTATTGATTGTTTGATGTAAAACACGTCACTGCATAAGTGCAATATTTGTTTTTGTGGCCAACTAACAGACAGTTCTGCAAACTTTGACCTCCAGCAGTCAAGGAGAGTCCAAGTAAGTGGAGAAATTTACATCACTGACAGCCAATTAGATATGGTTCAGTATAGGGACCCACTGCCCGTGTAAATAGGTTCAGTTCAAATCAGGGAGCACCTGGCTGAGTTTGGGAAATTTTACATTTCTGTCTAAATGACATCAGATATAAACTACTAAAACGATCAATTTAAAGGATACACAACTGTGTACAATAATATGTGTGAGTGCGTTTGTGAACTGTAGGATATGTAGGATTCAGCCCCCCTACGCACACACCCCTACACACCTCTTCAATCATATTTGTATGCTGGTGATCGTTGTAATTAACTACTTACAATAGTGCTTAATCGGCCTGAGAAGAGGAAAATCTAAACTCCATTAGCCACAGGTCTAAATGCCTTTAGCACGATGCGCCATTATCTCCTCTGCGTGATTCCACAGCACTGTAATTAAAATCAAAGCTTTGCCCACACTCTGTGCACATATTCGAACAATGAGCAGTGATTAGCCTGTTTTCTCCAGGAGAGAAATTTCACTTCATAGTAGAGACACCGGACGCATCCATCGTAAGTGGTTGAGTGCGTTTGTTGCCATGGTGATCACGGTGAATGGCGGGAAAAGTGAGGCTTGTGGCGGGAGTTCATGTGTTAAACAAGCCTCTGTTAGAGTCAATGAATGCGCTGCAGTCAGATGTCAACAGGGTTAATGCGAAGTCAGCCGCAAAACACAGGCTACCATTCATATTGCACTGACAGTTTCGACAGAGCCACATAAGAGCCACACTGACCCCATCAGACCCAACATGTCCCAGCCAGGAGAAAATAATAGAGGTTTTTTTTTTCTTCCTGTACTAGGCTCAACGAACCGTTCTAATCAAACATGTCACCTAACAGCACAGCACCAGTGGGTGTGTGCTTGCAGGTGGACTCTTTTCTGTGTGTTCTGCATACCTGAACCCTTCTTATCATTTCAACTTATTTTCAAGATAACAATTTTATAAGGGACTTCTATAAGAAATAGGACGAGTGAAGTTATGTGTGTCATTTAAAATATTGTGGATTGAACATGAAAGACAAAAGAAATGAAGTTCAGTGGCATAGTGACAGGCTTTTTTTTTTTAAGTGTGCGACAGTGTCTGTAGCCAGTACAGTGAAATATGTGCCTGACAAAAACATTGACAAATAGTACGTTTCTATGTCGTTCAAACATTAGCCGAATTGTGGGTGATACTGTGGGACACATATTAACCTTTCGGGGAATGTCAATATTCTGTAAAGATTTCCTAACAACTTTAAAATTTGCAAAGAGAACAGTTTTGACAAGTGAGGATTTGTTTGGTTGGATCTACTGTTGCTACCTGCCATATACAAGTATACAGTAGAATTAAATAAACTTCTCCAAGGCCTTGGTGCAACATTACAGAGGTCACAGACAGCAGTGTGCACAATTGACAAAATGTAGTGTAAAAATTGAGGGCAGCAAAGTGGTAGTGTACAATGGACAATACAACAAGTTCAATAAAGTGGACAGAATAATAAATTCATACAACGGTTCAATATAATAAGTACAACACACAATAAATGGTGTAGTGGGTGGTGAGCATAATCACTACTAGCAGCGTAGAAGTCCCTGAATTATAGAAATAAAGTGACAGTGCTGTATTTGATACAGTGCCTTGCGAAAGTACAGTGGTGTGAAAAGTTTTTTGCCCCCTTCCTCATTTCCTGTTCCTTTGCATGTTTGTCACACTTAAGTGTTTCGGAACATGAAACCAATTTAAACAATAGTCAAGGACAACACAAGTAAACACAAAATGCAATTTGTAAAAAGATGTTTATTATTAAAGGTGAAAAAAAATCCAAACCATCATGGCCCTGTGTGAAAAAGTGATTGCCCCCCTTACTATAACTGTGGTTGTCCACACCTGAGTTCAATTTCTCTAGCCACACCCAGGCCTGATTATTGCCACACCTGTTCACAATCAAG